>CBVK0100135310.1:0-14441 GCA_900067695.1 Picea abies | reverse complement strand
CAACACAAAACTAATATAAAAGTCAATGCTAACTCATTGCTATATACTACCTTCGACAATACAATAACAGTCCACTCATGGTAAAGGTAAACATTTAAGTTTTTCTGGTTGCAAAACTTAAAACTACTAAATAACCATGATACGTGATACGTGGTGGGGAAGGTTCAGACTATTCTCGAAGAGTGGATGCTACACTATTGTGCGTTAGTAAGCTATAAATAAAGAATGACTTGAGAACCCTTCTAGTAAAAAAAATGCTTTCTCTTAAAAAAATATATATATAACATATCAACATATGTCATAATATCATATGTGTTATTATGAGTTTAGTCTAAACGTTGTAGCTTTTGATCTTTTTACTAAAATCCAATTATATAATTATTAATGTGATTATTTTGGAAGAGTGGATGCTACACTATTGTGCGTTGATAAGCTATAAATAAAGAATGACTTGAGAACCCTTCTAGTAAAAAAAATGCTTTTTCTTTAAAATAAAATAAAATAATAAAGAATGAGTTGAGAACTTTTTTTAGTAAAAAATGTTTTTTTCTTAAAAAAAAAATAAAAAATATATATATATATATATATATATATATATATAACATATTAATAAAGATAAAGAATGAGTTGAGAACTTTTCTAGTAAAAAATGTTTTTTCTTATATATATATATATATATATATATATATATATCATATGTGTTATTATGAGTTTAGTCTAAACGTTGTATCTTTTGATCTTTTTACTCAAATCCAATTATATAATTATTAATGTAATTATAATTTTCATTTTTAGATAGTTAAATTTGTTTTTATCTTTTGTCTTTACCAAAAAATTTATTTACTTTAGATATGTCTTAGAAAGCCTTTGCACCAACCTTAACCAATTATAATGATGATGGTGGCTTGCTAAGTGTATACTTCTATTCCGTGTTTTCCCTTTTTAAGGGGTTTGGTGTGGTTTGTTGGTTTCTATATTTCTATTGCTTTCATTATCATTTATTCGAAATTCCATCTTTAAGAGAATAGGGGGCACATCGAGTATATCCTAAAGAGCCTTTGGGTCACTTGGTGGGGCTCTGTGGCCCCTATCTACCTTATCTTATTACCATGATGATGGTGGTTTGTTAAGTGTATATTCCTTCCTAGCGCCTTTCTCTTTTAAGGGGCTTGGTGTGGTGTGTTGGTTGTGCCTTCTTTTTGTAAGGGGCTTGGTGTGGTGTGTTGGTTGTGCCTTCTTCTTTTAAGGGGCTTGGTGTGGTGTGTTGGTTTCAATACTTATCTTGTTTTCATTGGTCATGTGTTCGAAACTCATTTGCCCATAACTCGTTACCATGATGATGGCGGCTTGCTAAGTTTATACTCCTTCCCTGTGCCTTTCTCCTTTTAAGGGGGTTGCTGTGGTGTGGTGTGTTGGTAGTGCCTTCCCCTTTTAAAAGGCTTGGTGTGGTGTGTTAGTTTCTATACTTATCTTGCTTTCATTGATCATGTTCTCCATACTCCCTTGCCTCGAGAATAGGGAGGCACATTGGGTATAACCTAGACAGCCTTTGAATCACTTAGTGGGGCTCTCTTGCTTCCATTTGTCATGTGTACGAAACGAAACTCATGAAAACCATGAAATTCATAAGGCTTAAGGAGTGGCCATAACAACACACAGTGATACTAGTTGAAAAACCATGGCTCTACAACAATGACAACCATGTTGTTAAACCAGGATCTTGAGCTCTGAGGTCAGCTCCAATGTCGGACCCCCTGGTGGGCCTGGACTTTCTAGGACTTGTTAGGATCTTCGTTTCTTGTGCCAACTCTTCCCATCTATGAGGCATTCCTGTTACTTCTTACTTTAGGAAAATTAATTGGAGCTTGCATCAATGCAAAATGCCTTACATCCTTGACCCCACTCCCAACTAACACAACTTCTGACCAAGTTTTCTCTGCCATTCTACTGTTCGAGTTTTTAAAATCGTTTTTAACCATTTCTCCTTCACGAGACCTCCTCTGATGGAGGTAAAAGTCAGTGCGCTAATGAACATTGCCAATGAGGCCATTTGGAACAGTGCAAGACTTTTCTCAACATCGAATGAGCTTTCCAAGCACACTAACCTATCTTTGTCTCATTCGTTTCCTAAACCACCGTCCTCTACCTTTGCCCCTCCTGCCTCTGTACTCACACCTCAGACTCCTTCCTCCTCCACACTACCCACTACCTCTTTTTCTCCATTTCTCACCTCCCCGCAGTACTATCAAAATCCTCAACATTTTGTTGTTGATACCCTCTCCCACTTGGACTGCAAACATTCAACCTCAGCCTTGGGCCATAAAAACAGTGCTTTTGCCCCTGCCTTCAGTCGAGGACTCTTACAAGGTTCTCGGTCTATACATGATTTCCCAACCCTCCATGAGAATGTTTCTACTACTGAAGTTGCCCACAAGACTTGCTCACAAACCCCTGGGAGAAAGAAACCTTCATCAAGACCATGGGTTCCCAAGAAAACTAAAAAGAAACTAATACTTGGTGCAGATATTAGACTAAAAGAGTATGTCTCCATAGCTCTTTACAGTCTTGTGGGTAGGATTTCTTATAAACATATAAGCAATCTAGATCTGGATACTTGGATGGTTACTACTTGGAGGCCCATTCTGGGATATGTTCCCATTCTCTCACAACTAGGGCATGGATGGATCTACATTCATTTTAATTTTTCCAAGGATGCCACAACTATCCTAGACCGACTTTGGATTCTAGAAGACAACAATCTCATGCTAAAACGGTGGAGAGTGAATTTCGATCCTTCATAGGATTACTTCTGACATCGACATCTGTGGGTACTCCTCCCTGGACTACCGCTCTACCTCTGGAATGAAAAATCCCTCATGGCTATTGGAAACTCTTTAGGGTGCTTCATCTCAGTAGACTCAAAGACCCTCTCCAGATCAGACAAGAAACTGGAGAAAATTTTAGTTGAGTTGGATATACATGAGGGCCTATCTGAAACTCTAGATATAGAATGGAGGGGACACATTTCTTGCTAGAAACTAAACTATCTTGGCATCCCCTTTAGATGCTCACTTTGCAGACAGACGAGACACTTAAGGAAGACTTGCATAAGTGCTCCTGAGGAGGATATTTCAGAGGAAACTATGCTTGATCTAGCTGCCAATTTGGACTCTCCTCCTACACACTCACATCTGCACTTGCCAGATCTTCCTAATGATGACATCAACTCTGGACTGGACAACATCTCGGGTAAGCTCAAAACTATATGTCCGACCCTTTTTTCCTCACTCCCCTCTCTAGAAATAGAACTTATCGACAGTTCCCAACTCTACATACCTTTGGATTGGCCTCCATTTCTCCAAGAGTCATATCCTCACATTCCCACCCCATTCTACCCAATACTCACCGAGACTCCTCTATAGTTCCATCTCACATCCTTTCAGATTTGCATCCTACTTCCCCTACTCCAAACACAGCTGGTGAGAACACGACTTGCGCACACCGTTCACACTCTTGATATAGTACAACCCAAGAGTTTTGGTGAACAGGAGGCCACGATTTTTGGTGAACAGACCTCTGATCAACATGAGTTTATCTGCTTTTTGGGTCTGAGTGAGTCAAAGCCTGGAGATAGTGAACTTGGTAATGTATTGAACGCGCTTCTACCTTCATACAAAGAGGTACTTGCACATATGCCCTTGTCTACTTTCCTGGGTACAACATTACACAACAGAACAAATGTTGAACTTATTCTGAGAACAACTGAGACCCCTTCTACTTCCATGGGAAAATATTACACTTGGTCTAGAGGACATGGCTTCGAACATTCTCCAATCAAAACCCTTACACTTGGTCTAGAGGACATGGCTTCGAACATTCTCCAATCAAAACCCGCAGTGCCTGCCACAATGAGGGAATTCCACCTTCTCATTCTGGGGACACTCCACATAATCCTACTGACATTGGGGTGCTTAGAGGCATGAAATCCCTAGCAAGAGAAAAGCCACGATATTTCTCTCCCTCAACATCAGAGGGGTGGGGGGCCACCTAAAAGTTGCCTCGTTCAGAAGACTTCTCTCACACATCTCTTCGAACATCATCTTTCTTCAGGAAAATTTGGTAGACAGTAAAAAGGCCAGGAATTTTCTTAATCAATTCCATTCTAACTGTCATATCTGTTCAATTAACTCTCTTGGCACCTATGGGGGTTTGGCAGTAGCTTGGGATCCTCACTCCTATGATCTCGTTCCTTATCTTTGTTGTGGAGGCATATTATTATCTGGTACTTGTCGTCATTCATCAATCTACTCAACCTTTATGGCCCTTGTTTTGATAGATAGTTTTTTTTGGGAGAAAATTGAAGCCAGGGGAATACTTGACCTTGATAACCTGATTATTGTTGGTGATTTTAATATTACAACCTCAGTTGCAGAAACCTGGGGGGCCACTGCTACCCAAGATGCTCTAGTAGATTACTTCACTACACTTTTCTCTACACATCATTTGGTGGACTTTGCGCCAGATCAATTGACACCTACTTGACGCAACGGGCATGTGGGCGCATACTACATCTCCAAGAGACTAGACCGTTTTCTTCTATCAGAACATCTTATCTCCTTGGAGGAAAGGATATGCTCCTGGGTAAGCTTATCGTTTCTTTCTAATCATGCTCCAATAATTCTGCACTTGGACGCATCTCCACACAAGATTTCCTACCCCTTTAAATTAAATTCAAGCTAGCTCCTAGATGCAGAGTTCAATAATATAGTTGTTGAATTTTGGAAAGACCCTCTTTACTTGTCTGAGCCATGTATTCAACACATAATTTTCTGGAAGCTCAGAAGCCTCAAAGCGCACATTAAACCGTGGGCTGCCACTTACCAAAAGCATAATTCTCAAAGGCTACTCGAACTTGAATGAGCTATTCAAACTCTCATTCTTTCGGATGTCAGCGCAGGAACCACATGAGTCGACTGCCATGCCTTAAAGGAACTCGAATCTGAGCGGAATATGTTATTGCTAAAAGATGAATCTACTTGGAGACAAAGATGCAGATCCAACTGGATCAAGAGTGGTGATCTCAACACCAAATATTTTCATAAATTCGCCAATGCAAGCAGGAATAAAAAACATATTTGGAGAATCTTAGAGGAGGATGGAACTCTTCACAAAGAACATCAAGCCTTAAAATATGCAGTTGTTAATTATTTCAAGCCCTTCTTTGAACAAAATCCCTCTATGAATCTGCAGAGCTCAACTTTGGTGGCTAGTCTCTTCACACACACAGTTTTGGAAGAAGATACTCTTTTACTTGACAGTCCGTGCACTCTTTAGGAGATTTTTGTTGCTCTCAAATTCTTCTCCAAGGACAAAAGTCCAGGCCCAAATGGCTGGACAATAGATTTTTACTTACACTTTTTCGATCTTGTTGGCCCAGATCTTCTAGAGCTAGTGGAGGACAACATACTTTGTGGAAAGGTGATTGGTGAAATCAACTCGACTTTCCTCACTCTTATACCCAAAGCAGACACTCCCTCATCATTTGGTGATTATAGGTCTATTTCCCTCTATAATCTTTGCTATAAACTTATTTCCAAAATTATTGCCACCAGGATCAAACCTTTTCTCTCTTGTATCCTTTCGAAAGAACAATTGGGATTTTTAAAAGGTTGCCGAATTCTAGATGTCATTGGCATTGCCCAAGAGTGCTTACACAACATTAAATCCAAGAAATCCAAGGCACTTATTCTCAAATTGGACCTTAAAAAGGCCTTTGACTGCATTGATCGGGACTTTCTTAGATTGGTTCTAGCACAAACAGGCTTCAACCACCAATTGATAAAGTGGATTATGAGCTGTGTAGACAACGTCAATCTTGCCATTTTAGTCAATGGAGAATCCTCCTCTTTCTTTCACATGGGTAGATGTCTGAGGCAGGGCTGCCCCCTCTCACCTCTTCTTTTCATTTTGGCTATGGAAGCCTTAAGCCTGCTCCTCAAATCAGCTCAAGCAGAAGGAAATATATCTTGTATAAAGGTGCCCAGAATGCTCAAGATACTACACCTCCTTTTTGCATACGATGTCCTCATCATGACCAATGGAAATCCTCAGGAATGGATTGAAATGAAAGAGATCGTACACAACTTCTGCAATGCCACTGGCTTGACGATCGATTGGGACAAATCCACTTTTCACTTTGCCAATATTCATCTTACTTCTCTGGATCATATTAAAGGCATCTTTCGCTATACCTTCTCTCCACTTTCCTCTGGTCTCAATTATCTAGGCTATCATTTAAAATCAAACTCATACAAGCCTTTAGATTGGAACTGGCTACTTGCCAAAGTGGAAAAAAGAATGGGACACTGGTGCACAAGGTGGCTCTCTCTTAGTGGCAAGTTTACTCTAATCAAAGCAGTCCTCGAAGGACATGTAGTTTATTTGATGGCTCTTGCATCTATTCCTGCTTCGGTCCTCACAAAACTCTGAAAGTTGATCTTTAACTTTCTTTGGTCTGGTTGTTTTGAACACTCTCGACAACACCTTTGCAATTGGCTCACCCTGGCTAAGACAAAACAAAAGGGAGGGTGGGGGATTTGAAACCCTATCCTTTTCAGTCAAGTTCTTGCGACTACATCTCTCTGGCGAGTGTTGACTCATCTGGGCATTTGGCATTCTATAATACTTGACAAATACCTCTGCCATCACACAGTAAAAAGCTGGCTTTTAGCACAGACGACCAGACCCAAATCGACTTCTTTTTTTTGGAGAAACATCACGAAAACGAAAGGTCTGATCACCCGCTAGCTTTATTGGCTCCCTGGCTCGAGCTATGCAATAACACTTGGTCGTGACCGCATCTTTGGGATGGATGCTTCAGACTCCCTATCCCCATAGCTATTAATGCACCTGCACTCAAAAAACACATGGTACCTATACCAAATCAAAGATACCTCCAGATCAGAACATCAACCCAACAGTTGGATCTCCAGCACAACTTTAGGCCTCAATCTGGTTTTAGCTCACGACTGGAACAAATTTTGTGTAGCTCTCACATATATGGGTATCCACCTCTCGGATTCAAAAGACCAGCTCCAATGGTCGAGGAGCGATCACTCTGGTAAACTATCTGTCCAAAATGTATATGCTACCATTTCAAATTCACATTGGCACTCAAATGTCAGAGGCTGGAAAAAATGCTTCTGGAGCTGGCGCATTCTACCCAAGGTAAAAAAATTTACCTGGCTGTTGATCGATTACAAGTTAAGCACTTGGGACGTTCTATTAAAAAAAGGTTGGTCTAGTCCAAGCTATTGCCACCTATGCCGACTAGATTCAGAAATAACAGACCTCCTATTTATCAAGTGCTTCTTTGCAAGACAAGTTTGGCACATTATTACTTTGGCACTAAATCTTCTTTCTATCTGGATTGGAATTCTCTCTTGGAATGTATTGAAACCTGGGCACAAAAAGAGCACAAACACATGCATCTACCATCTATAATCTGCTGGTCGATATGGCATGAAAGAAACAACACCATTTTTTATAATGGGACTCCATCCACAAATGCCACAACTTACAAAGCACTTGGAATCCTCAAAGCTTGGAATGATACCCTTGCTAGAAAGCCAAGACTTCATCGCTCATTGAAGGCACGTGAACTTGAAGACACCCCTACAACATGGTTTGATGGAGCAACGGTCACAAATGGGTCATAGAGTGGAGCTGGAGGATTAATTAAAATCACACATAACACCTTCTACAAATGGACTTTCAACTGTGGCCCAGGCACCTAAAAGTACATAGAAACCCTTCAGGTACATGGGGATTCCAGAATTGTCATTGAGTGGTTGAGCGGTAGAGGAGAACTCCAAGCAATCTCCCTCTTGGCTTGGAAGGACATAATTAGACTATTGCAACCAACCTTTAAAAAAATCAGCTACAATCACATATATCACGAGCATAACAAATCTATTGATCTTCTCTCAAAGACAACGCTCTGGAAAAAATGGGAATCATATCATACCATCTCTGGATAGATGGCCATGAGAGACCTCCTCTTTTTCTATCCCTGTGATAAAATCAGTTTACTTAATCCTACTTCCTCAACATACTTTCTTGTAATGAAAGATGGATTTCACTTTTGATCACAAGTCACTACATCTTTCTTAAAAATATCCTCTTGACAACCCACTCTAACAACCTATGTTACAATTTTTTCTCTCATGTAATTACACCTTGCTGCTTCTTCCATTTATAACTCTCTCCTCACTTTGCTGGTTGAAAGACTACAAAAAGGGAAAGTTATTTACACATCTTAGTAGCTGCCAATGTAACCTTGTGTTATAATATATATAATAGAGAAAGGAAAAAGGAGCATGGTAGCTGGAAACCATGACAATGGCATGGTTAAATATAAATTAGTTTCATATACAAATCTCGTTACGCTATCGATATTTTGTCATTTCTCCTCTATTCAAGTACACTGATACCGAAATTCAATCGACCTATAAGGCCTGTTGTCAGGCTCTCTGCAATGACAAATGGTGAAAGTGGCATTTAGTATACAGCTAAACAGGCGCAGGCGGCCGCCGGCGAGCACATGCCTCTGCCATGTCTAAAGGTAAAAGTGGCATTTAATATATGGCTAAATAGGCTCAGCCCCGGAGCATTTACTGCCGTTACCGTACTTTGTAAAGCTGCGGTATAACAGACACATAACCCAACGTTTTACAAACATATTTCGAGTCCCGAACACACCACAATGTGGAAAATTAATTCTCAGTCAAACCCAATGAGCATCTTGTCCTTCCTAAATAAATGAACTGTTTCCTACTCGATATTCGAAAAGGCAATCTTCCGCTGGAAGCCAGCAGTGCTGCGTATAAATCTTCCCCAACAATTCGAAGTTTCTCCTCTTGTGCAAATATCATTGGAATAAATGCTGGGTCTCTGTTCGTTGATCAGACGTTCACTTTCATTGGAGGAGGAAGGCAGAGTGATAGAGAAATAATGTGTTTATTCCTGTTGTTCTTGATGATGGGGAAGAAACCATCCAAATCGAAAACGAGGGTGAAAAACCTGACGGACTGGCCTGTCGATATACAGATAAGGGTAGGATCGATTCTCAAGAAGGCCTACACGCTGAAACCTGGTTGCAGTAAGACCCTAAGGCGCAACAAGATATACAACAGCTATTCTAACAACGGGGAGGGCAGCTTCTTCTACGCTGGGTGTTGTGAGCCATACGTCTGGATACACAATCCCTCACATGCTGCTAAATATTTCATCTCACCCATGGCAGCCAAGCAGCAATACATCAGTCTCAATGACCTTCGTGAATGCCTGGAGATGAAGATTTGTATGGATGGAGCGAACGGCAATTTCTCTGTACTCAAGATGCCCAGAAGCTGCTGAGTTTCTTTAAGCTTAATTATTGAGGTCAGACTATATACCTACGTATTCATTGCACTATATTGCAACTAATGTTTTATTTGTTTAAATTCCTTTCAGTTTGTTTTCTTCTTAGAAGCTTTGCGCAGTTACTTCCTTCGGAGATCACACATTTACATTTATTATATCTTCTCTCTTCTGTGTTTGTGGGTGCAGGTTTGCATTTTCATGTCATGGCACAACAGTTTTTTTTATTGTGAATACCATGAGTTTTCTGCTCTCATAGAGGGATGTTGGAAATTGTAATTTATTCAAAAGTCAAATGGAGCCTAATTCTATTTCTCGAGTTCTGGTAAGTGGTTGAAGAAGGAAGTTATAAATGGAGCTGAATTTTATTTTCTCGAGCTCTGGTAAGTGGTTGAAGAAGGAAGTTATAAATGGAACCAAATTCTATCTTCTCCAACTCTGGTAAGTGGTTGAAGAAGGAAGTTATAAATGGAACCAAATTCTATCTTTTCCAACTCTGGTAAGTGGTTGAAGAGTCAGTAGAATTAATGACATTTTTTAATGTTGAGTCAGTTTTAACTTCTGTAGGAGTCTAAGTGAATGTCTATATAAGTCCGAGTCTCTTAGTTAATGGATAATGCTGAAAAGAAATAGTTACGAGTAGAGAAGGAGAGAGGTAAAGAGAACGAGCAGCAAAATAGTTGATGCGTAGAGAAGAAGCAGAAAGTTAGAGAAAACCAGCAGTAGCTGAAGAGTTGACAAAAGAAATCATTAGAGCTGAAGCTCATCTCTCTCATTGTATTTTCTATTGGCTCACAGCGCCAGAATTCATTAATATCAAATTTGTGTATTGACAAAGTTTTTGTCTTATTTCTGAGTTTATGTACTAAACATAACACTGTATTATTCCACATTCATAAATCATTTAATTAAATATTTATTCACAGCTCGCAACAAACTGAGCACTTTATTCACTACTCAGTGGCTATCGCCTAACCTGTTTGGTGCACAATATTTTAAACTGCATTGCACAGAGTAGGCTGAGCGCACCATCACGTAGTCGATCCCTACTGATGAGTCGATCCCTACTGATGGTAGAATCTGGGTTTCAGAAGAAAATTCCATTCATCGCTTTATCAATACTGATGCATAATGATGTTTATTTTTCTTCATTAGCGGAGAAAAAACGCAGAGAGCGAAAAACAAGTGCAATGTAGATCTTTGAAAAAAACTCTGGCGAAATGCGAAATTCTTTTTACATTTTTATGATACGTGCTGAAACTTTTACTGGTTCATATGATGTTTTAAGTTGGAGCATTTGTAATTTTGTTTTAATAATGTTGAATTTTAAAATATATGAACGTTTCTTTGTTTCATTTAGTTAATTTACATTATGGCTTAAATTAATAATTAATATAAATATAGGAATATCTGTTAATGATGTAGATTTTTTTTTATATCTAAAATTTAGTTATAAAATTTTTATTAAAAATAAATGAATTCAATCTTAAAATACCCTTATTACAATATAATTTTGAATTTTTTTATTAAATAATCAAAAATTTCAAATTCATAGAAAGTTACTTTAAATTTTTTTTCCAGTTTTTACGTGCCAATTTCTTGTTCGTTTCCAATTCTAATAAATAAATTTATATAATTATTGTAAAATAAAATATAATCTCATTCATCTCACGATAATCAATCTTAAAAATTTCTGATCCGAGTGTAAATAAATACTATGTTTAAAATTTAATTTTAAAGGGAAGATTGATTCAGTACTAACTGTAATTCAAAAGAAAATACTGGAAAATTTTAAATACACGGCGCACGCAGCCACATAAATGATAATGTTGCTATCTGGTCTAACTAAAAGGAAAATTTTAAATACACGGCGCACGCAGCCACATAAATGATAATGTTGCCCTCTGGTCTAACTATAAGATGGGCTCTAGAACATAGAACTACCACAAATAAACTAGCGTACCCCTTAAGCTGGGATGGGGAAGAGAACCCCCAAGACAATATGTTGATTTAAAATAAGAGAAGTGTGTTGAATGGTTCATGGATAACAATAGAGTCTATATTGAATAGGGTCTATGAATAATGTGTTAAAATGATCTTTCAAATGGTTAAGCATTGTTATAGTTGATTTTTAAATGTATATAGAAGAATTTTCCATGAGGAATCATTTTCTAGTTTCCAAGTAACATCAATTAAAGGTGTGATGATAGTCATGTGTCACTTGTTCTTATGAGAGAACATGGTCGAGAGCTTGGTGTGGTTCTTTAAAATGTACATATGACCATAAAGGAGATTAAACTTGTTGAGCATTTATTAAAAAGAGATTTTCAAAGAGAATAATGATTCCTTGATCTCCATTTATTACTTGAAATCGACAATGTATGATCAATTTCAAAAGAATATTCGGTGGTTGTTTCTGCATTCCAGTAGTTTGAGGAGTTGTAGCGACGGGTTGTTGGATTAGGAATAAAGAGGCAGTGATGATACTTTGTTAAGAACATAAATGGATATTGGTGTTTACTTTCCACGTGGATCTACCATGTAAAGTCCATGTCAACTCGAGAAGGAACTCATCTATTCCAATTTTCACCAGTTGAAGAAAATGAATTGTTTTGTCTCTATGCATGAATGGTAGATTTGAAATCTAAATGGGAACTCTCTCTATGCATGAATGGTAGATTTGAAATCTAGAATGGGAACTCTTGATTGTCTCTCACATCAATTTTTTTCCTAATATTATTATTACAATAATCTTGCTTCCTTATGTGGACAATTACTATATTACTTAGCTTATAACCTATAGAAGCAAAATTGGGCTAATTCAAGTATAAATTTGTTGTAAGAGGGAAGGAGGTCACACATCAAAAGGGGGTGAACCCAAAAGAAACTTGAAACATTCTAGAAAATGCATGAAATAACCAAAATTATAAGAAACAAGAAAAAGTATATATGAAATGTAAAACATTGAACAAGGGAAGGGTACACATGTAATCGCCAGAAACATCATAGCCCCCCTTCTTTTCCAACACAAACATTATCCACAAACTTAACAACTCAATATGATACAAATTTCACATACAAATATTAACAAACTTATATGGAAGAGTTTCATAGAACAAAAACAATGGAGTAACCACCTCCTTTTCGTCCTCTTTTCACTCTCAGAGGCTGCAAGTCAATCTTTCTCTATATTCTGAAAACTTAAAGTTATTAACATTATATTTCTCAAACTACTAGTCATCATCGTTTCTTTGAGTTTTGAAAACTCCAAGTCATTGGTGTTCGTTTGTTTAATCATTTCCCTGCATTTTCATTTCTTGGTTTTCTTAATACAAGTTCATACTAAAACCCTATGTTAAAAAGCAATCATTGTTTCCCCTTATTAAACACTGTATTTTCACTGATATCTAATCCGAGAATCCAATCAACATCAAATTCAAATGCACCATGGAGAGTAAAGCCATTATGAAACCCTTCTATATACCAATTGTATGTAAATCTCATTATTGAAGAAAATATATTCTTGTTAACAACTTCTATACGATTTTTTCTCTAGGATTCATCTAAAGTATTAGTCTCAAAAAGTCTTTCCCTTGTTATGATATCTAACCTTAGGTTTCAATTAGGACCAAGATCTTCTTTTGTGCTTTTCCTCTTACTTCACTTATTTTAAGCCTTGTGTTTATTATTGTAATTTAGCTTCTATTTTAGTTAAAATTTGTATTTGCAACAGTGTTCCAGTTTGGATTCAAGCACAATACAACTACATAAAATTTTGTGGCATCACATAGATCCCATCTCCTCCATATCACATCATCAACATGTAATACAAGTTTGCAATGATTTGGATTTCATTCAAGTTTCTTAGGTGCAGTGACATTGACATTTGGGTGGCTTAAAATAAATAGCATAAAAGTCAGAAAAAAGTATCCTTGAATGACCAAGATCATTGTTTTTGCTAGATATGGAACGTCTATGATCATGTTTATCCTCCTAGATTCCAAGCCAACTCTTTCATTGGTATGCTTATGAACCAAGATATTAAGTTTCAATCATATATATAAATAAACTTAATACCCAAAAAGAAAGTAGTGACTATGGAATTCTTTATCCAAGCCAAAATATTTTCCTTCAAATATAAATGTATCAATATCTAGTAAGAAATCACGTGTGATTTGGCTTCCCACATTAAATCTTGCAAGTTCTAACTACAATATGTCTTCCCACCTTCATAGTTTGTTTTTTCCAATAATGAGCCCCATCCCATTCTTCAATAACCCCTCCAAACTTAGCTCTCCAAGGATTTTCTGCAAGCACCTATTGAACTTCAAAACTATTAATCCAACAAATGTTGGGTGAGGAATCAAGTTATCCTCTCTCATTTTATCACCAATACAGTTGTTCTTGTTTTTCATTATGGACCTGATCCAGATGGATATTGGTGGCCACCCACCTATTCCAACTGGCTCCTCATGTCCGTTTTTTATTCAACACGTCTTTTTGTATTGCTTTATAATTGTGAGTTCTACACTTCTGGGGTTGCTTGAAGCCTCACACATTCTCCAGGTGGATACGGGTGGCCTCTCGCATAATCCAACTGGCTTATTTTGTATGTTTTCATGTCAACACATCTTGTTGTACTTCTAGGTTTGTTTTGGGCCCTTAAACATTTTTTTTTGACTCGCCACAATCAGACTGTAGACTGAGTCAAGGACTGGTAGAGAAATGTGTAGTTCTCTGAAATACCTTTCCAACGGGCTATCACGTGCCTAAAAAATAGGTCGTATGCAAAAGTTATGACCCTAGGAAGTTGAGGTACCAAATTACACCAAATTACCCATAGGGCCCACATGATTTTTGGTGTTTCACCTTCTAGGGTTAGATTTTTAGATGTCTAGGGTTTTTACATTCATGAGTAATATGAAAATGGCCTTTGGAGTCTCATTGTAATCCATTCTTCTCAAACGGATTCACGTAGCAGCCACATCTCTTCTCAGAGATAACTACCACCATTCGAGCAA
>CBVK0100135309.1:0-14441 GCA_900067695.1 Picea abies | reverse complement strand
ATCATATAAATAGAGGATGTTTTCTCCTCATTTGATCATAACATAACTTGCTCTCTTGGAGAGATATCATTTCTAGTCTTTTGTCTTGTTTTTTTCTTCTCTTTGGGAGTGAGGCGCAACTTCTTGGAGGGCTATTGTTTGGCAAGTGGTGCTTTTATTCATTGGAAGGTTTACAACTAGGATATGGATTATGCTTCTTCATGATCTTGTAAGTGTTTTTCATCAGAACTTCTTGAATGAATGGTTGTTGATTTAACATCTTGCATTAATTGTTATTTGTTGTTATTTTCTTAATCCTTGAAACCCTAGGGAGCCAACACAAAAGTAGGTTGTGGCTTCATGTCCCCATGAATAAAGCTTATAGCCATTTGATTTGAAGGAATTTTAGCCTAGCCATAGCTACACTAGATTCCCTCTTATCTTGAGATAGTTTTAAGCACAAATTGAAGAAAGAAGGCATCCTAGGCCTAATTTAGTTTACACCTAGGGTTTACTTCTAGGGTTTTGAAAATCCTTGTATGAAGCAACACTTTTCAGCCCTAGATTTTTGCTTGTAAGCTAGCCGTTTTGCCAAAGAAGTCTCAAGGAAAGAAGGGAAAGCTTTAGGCCTAGCCTTAGCTACACCTAGGTAAGCCTTTTTCTCCTTAGGGTTTTGGTTTGGTGGCCTTGCCATAGCAACACCATCAAACCCTAATCCTCTTGTCCTTGAGTTTAAGCCTTCCAAGCTATTAGTCTCACCTCCTTTGACTCCATTAACCCAAGGCACTAGTCTAGAAACACCTTTTGAGCTTGTTATCTTTAAAACTCTTTTCAAACACTCTCAAATTTAAAACCCTAACTAACCTAGCGTCTAACCCTAGAAACTTGAACTAACCCTAATAAGATGATGTCTTGCTGATTTTAACTTGTGTTTGGATAGAAAAGTGCGGCCTAGTCATCTTATCATAGCTGTAGAGGTTTATTGCAAATTTTATTGGTTGAATTTGTCAAAACGTCACTTCTTGGCTAGCTAACCCTAATTCTGCAACAAAAATTATATAGGTAACGTCACACCTTCTAGATCACTTGTTTTGGCTTGCAAAGTTGTGACATTTGTCATCTCTTTTGATAGGTTTTGAGCCATTGATTACATCTATAAGCTTGTTTGGTAAAACGTTGTGCTCTTTCCCTTTCAAAACAATTTATTACTAGGGCTGACGTCACACCTCTTGCAGCAACAATATAGGTGACGCAGCGAATATATTTTATTGTGAGCAAATTTTATATTTAGGCATTGTGATATAATACAAGTTTTGAATCTTATACATTGAATGCTCTTATTTCTCATGCATTTATTTAAGAAGTGATATAAGTCATTTGTCTTTTCTTAGCCATCATTGACTTCGTCAATAATAGCATTTGATCATTTGCTCACATATATTTGAAGATAGTCACAATATGCTTTGAAGAACTACCCACTGCAAGCGCATTTTCTAGTTTATTTGTCTTGTCTCGCAAACAGGTGCCATCCAGTGGAATATTCTTCTTGACTATCTCATCTCTGGCAGTAATCTGTGAAAGGGAACTTCTTTGACTTGGTCCATTACCCCTTTAGCCCTTCATTAACCCAAATTGCTTAGGGACGTCTCCCTTGGACTAGCCATCCTAAATAGAAAGAGCCCCCCATCGAGGTGACAGTGGGTGGGGAAGCTCCTGTTACGCTGGTTTTAAGCCTTGACTCAAGCTATCTAAACCTTTCCTACAAATCGTGCGATAACAGTGTTGACTTGCATCGAGGTTCGGGGATTCGAAACACTAGCGTTCGACCATTGACCTCGCAATACCATGAAGTCCGATTTCCTGATAGAAAAAGGGAGATCCCGTGAGAGAGTTCTGTGGGTGTAGATTTCCCGATAGGGAGATAGAAGAACATTTGAGTTCTTCGGGATGAAACGGAAGAGAAGATCCTGTGAGCGGGCTTGCCTGAGGAGCGTGACTGCATCAGTTTGGTATCAGAGCGCAGAAAGGTTCTTTGCTTTCTGTAGCAGAGAAGAGGAGAATTCACCATGCCGTCGAGAAGAGATAGACAGTCACCCGACCGAGAGGATAGGGAAATGTCATGAAGAAGAGGTAGATGGCAGATCCAGCCATAGAGAGACAAATTCATGATCTCCGAGAAAGACTCGAAGACATGGAGACAGCACAAAGATGCACAGCCAGCGCAGGGGATCTGAGTGGTTCCAATAGCGAAGTTGAGGTTGAACGTGAAGAGGAAGTTGCAGCCGAAGATGCATCAAACGAGCGTTTGATCAAAGCTATTGCCAGGATGGGTGCAAGGGCAAAGATGGACATTCCAGTTTACAAGGGAAACTTGGATGCAGAGGAGCTTCTAGACTGGATTAGAGCTCTGGATACTTACTTCGACTACGAAGATGTCGAAGAGGACAAGAAAGTCAAACATGTTGTCACACGCTTGAAAGGACATGCATCATTGTGGTGGGATGAGCTACAAGTTGACAGACGTTGCAAGGGAAAGAAAAAGATCAAGAGTTGGGACAGGATGATCACGAAGATGAAGGCAAAATTCATCCCCAGGGATTATCAAATTACTCTGTTCAGGAGGATGCAGAACCTGAGACAGAAGTTGATGACAGTGAAAGAATACACTGAGGAATTCTACAAACTGAACATTAGAGCAAGTCATCGGGAGAGCAATGATGAGAAGGTTGCTAGATATATGAATGGCTTGAGATATGATATCCAGGATGAGATGAGAATGGTTACCATCCGAATGGTGGAAGATGCTTATCATATGGCACTGAAAGTAGAAGAGAAGTTGAGCTGAAAGCAAAGTCAGAGGGGCCGAGGTAGAAGTCAGCCCAGAGGCAAGTCAGTTTCCCAGGACAAATACCAGAAGCCTAGGGAGGAATGGAAGAAACCTCAGACTCGTACTGAGTGAGGTGGAAGTTCACAGCGAGGGCAGAAATATGCAGAATAGAGAAGGCATCATACTGAGCAGAGGGGATATTATGCTGACAACAACACTTTTCCTCGTACTAGAGGTAGAGGAAGAGGAAAAGGTGCAGTAATCACATGCTTCACGTGTGGGAAGAATGGGCACAAGTCTTACAAGTGTCCAGAGAAAAATAAGGACGTTGGAGAAGCTCACATCACCGAAGCGCAGAGGCAAGATGTTGAGGCAAAAGACGTTGAAGGAGGAAGATCGCTCATGATGCGAAAAGTCCTTTTGACACCTGAGAAGGAGGTGGAAAGTTCAGTCCAAAGGACCAGACTTTTTAGAACTGCTTGCAAGACCAAGGATAGGGTATGAAAGGTCATTGTTGACAGTGGTAGCACGGATAATCTCGTATCTATGGAGATGGTAGAGAAGTTGGATCTGGAGACGACTGATCATCCAAGCCCATACAGAGTTTCGTGGCTATAGAAAGGACACCAGGTAACTATCACTAAACAATGTTTAGTTGAATTCAAGATAGGAGGATATAATGATAAGATATTATGTGATGTCATTCCTATGGATGTATGTCATCTATTGTTTGGTAGACCATGGAAATATGACCGAAAATGTGATTCATGATGGGCAAATGAACACATATACCCTGGAGAAGAATGGGAGGACACACATGTTGCTTCCAATTAAGGATAAAGAGGTGAAGCCAGAAGTAAGAAACACAGTACTTCTCATGAGTGGGAAGGAACTTCTTACAGAGGTTAAGAAGAAGGAGGATCCACAATTCTTTGTGGTCAGGAAACCGAGGATTGTTCTGACTAATGCAAGAGTGGATGATTTACCAGAAGAGATTCAGGGATTGCTGGAAGAGTTTGCTGACATCATAGTGGACAAACTACCTCGTTCGTTGCCACCAATAAGGAGTGTGAGTCATCATATCGATCTCATACCAGGATCCAGTTTGTGGAACAAAGCCGCGTAGATATTGACGCCGCAAGAGAATGAAGAGGTTAAAAGGCAAGTCTAGGATTTGTTGGACAAAGGTTTGGTCAGGGAAAGCTTGAGTCTATGTGTTGTTCCAATAGTACTCAGTCCGAAGAAAGAGGGAGGCTGGAGGATGTGTATTGACTTGAGGGAAATTAACATGATAACCATCAGGTATAGATTTCCATTGCCGAGGATGGATGATCTGATGGATTTCTTGAGTGAAGCAAAATATTTTTCAAATATTGATTTGAAAAGCAGATATCACCAGATTCGCATGAGAGAAGGTGATGAATGGAAGACAGCATTCAAAACAAACGAAGGGTTGTATGAATGGCTCGTTATTCCATTTGGTTTAAAAATTGCGCCAAGTACCTTCATGAGGTTGATGAACGAAGTCCTAAGGGAGTTCATCGGGAAATTTGTCATTGTGTATCTGGATGACATACTGATTTACAGTAAATCAATGGCAGAGCATCTGAAGCATTTGGCTACAGTGATGCAGAAACTACAGCAGGAGAAGTTGTTGATAAATATGAAGAAGTCCTCATTCATGAAGACAGAGCTCATTTACTTGGGATTGGTTATTTCTGTAAATGAGTTGATGATGGATCCAGATAAGGTGGAAGTGATCAAGAATTGGCCATCATCGAAGAATCTCTTTGAGGTGAGAAGTTTTCACAGACTGGCTAGTTTCTACCAAAAGTTCATCGGGAATTTCAGTGGAATTAGCACAGCGATGATGGATGCAGTGAAGAAGCGGCATAAGTATTTTCACTAGACAGCAGAGGCTGAGAAGAGTTTCAATCTGTTGAAGAGGAAGATTACGGAACAACCAGTGTTGGTGTTGCCGGATTTCCAAAAGACATTTCAGGTGAAATGCAATGCAAGCGGATTTGCAATCAGAGCAGTCTTAAGTCAAGAAGACAGGTTGATAGCATACTTTAGCGAGAAGCTGAATGAAGAAAAATTGAAGTACTCCACTTATGATAAGGAGTTTTATGCTATCATACAGGCATTAAAGAAATGGAGGCATTACTTGATCCCGAAAGAGTTTGTATTGTACAGTGACAATCATGCATTGCAGTTTGTGACTCAACAAGAGAAGTTGAATCAGAAACATGTAAAATGGGTTGAGTATATGCAAAATTTCACATTTGTGATTAAACATATTTTTGGTACTGCTAAAAAAGTTGCAGATTCTTTGAGCAAGAAGTGTTTGTTGTTGCAGGAGTTCCGAGTCAACACATTAGGTTTTGATGATCTCAGGGACATGTATGCAGATGATCAGGATTTTAAAGAAGCATATGAAGCAGCTAAGAATCTAGTTCTCAGAGACAGAAGCCAATGGGTCGAATACATGATCCAGGAAGGATTGGTGTTTAAGGGCAATCAACTGTGTATTCCGAAATTCTCCATGAGGGAGAATTTGCTGAAGAAGAAACACAGTGGAGGATTGGCAGGACACTTTGGCCATGACAAAACGTTCGCGAAGTTGAACAAGTCATACTTTTGGCCAGGAATGTGAGAAGATGTCAAGATATTCGTTGACAGATGCATAATTTTCCAGCATTCGAAGTGAAGGAAGTAGAATGCGGGATTCTATCAACCATTTCCCATACTAGAAAGGCTGTGGGATGCGATTAGCATGGATTTTGTATTGGGGTTGCCAAGGACACAAAGAGGTGTTGATTCAATATTTGTGGTGGTGGATAGATTTTCTAAAATGGCACACTTCATTCCGTGTCAAAAGACCAGTGATGCGACTCGCAATGCGAACTTGTTTTTCAAAGAGGTTATTCGACTTCATGGGTTGCCGAAGAGTAGAGTTTCAGATCGAGACACAAAATTCATAGGACATTTTTGGAGGACCTTATGGAAGAGGATGGGAACTAACCTATTGTTTAGTTCAGTGTATCATCCTTGGACAAATGGACAAGCAGAAGTGGTGAACAGAAGTCTGGGAGACTTGCTGAGAATCTTGGTGACAGAGCACCATAGCCAGTGGGATAGCATATTACCACAGGCAGAGTTCACGTATAATGACTCAGTGAATCGGAGTATAGAGCAAAGTCCATTTCAGGTTGTCTATGGGATGCAGTCGAGAGGAATTTATGAACTGAGGGATTCATAACATACTGTGACTTGGAGCACTAGTGCAGAAGAGTTCGCAGAGGCGATGAAAGAACTTCACAGCCAAGTGAAGCAGCGACTATTGGATTCAAGTCAGGAGTACAAGCATAGAGTCGATCAACATCGGAGACAACTTCAGTTTGAATTTGGTGATCTGGTTCTGGCACATTTGAGGAAGGAACGGTTCCTGAGAGGAACATATAATAAGATGAAGATGAAGAAAATCGAGCCATGTAGGGTCTTGAAGAAATATGGGGCGAACGCGTATGAGATTGAATTACCTGATGGGATAGGAATTTCTCCTATATTCAATATCTCGGATTTGTACCCATATAAAGTTGAAGAAACAGGGACTGGAGGTGAGCATCCAGTGATCAGTGGATGAAGCAGATGCCAGTTGTAGATAAGTCGTAGATGGAAAGCATACTAGATAAGAGAGTGAGCAAGAGGACCAGGCGGAAAGAATACTTCGAGTATCTGGTCAAATGGAAGAACCATCCAGTTGAAGATGTCAGCTAGGAGACTGAAGCAGAGATACAGAAGCATGGACGGACTATGCAAGAGCTCATGGACAGGATCCCATGAAATTTTTCAAGCGAGGGAGTATGATGCAGAAGCATCCCTCACATCAAGTGAGCCAGCGCGGAAGGCAAGAGATAGCTGGACTAGCGCCAGCACAAATTTTGAAAACACCTTGAAGTTATTGTGCAATCTTAAATGAGTCATTAAGAAAGAGTGCACTTGTATAATGTAATGTACCTTGAGCGGATATCTCTCGTCCTTAGTAGGTAGATTCATTTAAGATAGTTAATACAAGTAGATAGAATTTAATTCTAAATTTGACTGTTTGGGAGTGCAAGAGGGAAACGGAATATAGACACCCTCATTGTGCATTGTAACATTATTATGAAGTATCATTGTTGAAGAGAGCAAGAGAGCATGCAGAGAGTTGTGTAAGAACACCCATGTACAGACATTTGAATTAATAGAAAGCTTGGATTCAAATTCATGGTTTTGTGTCTGTTCTCTGTGTATTTATGTTGAATACTATGCTCATGAATGTTTGCTTCCTGTTATACATTTTCTTTTATATGCTGTGTATGTGATTTCATGGTTGAGTTTGAAGTCTGAAAGGGTGATGCAATGAGTTTCAATTGTTTCTCTATTTGAGCCCGAGAATTCCTGCAAGGAGTGCAATTGAAGTGTCCACAAGGAGTGCGTTGACAGAGGATTCAATTAGAGATAGATTTTGTTCTCATTCATCCCAAGAGTGCAGTTGGGAATAGGAGTCGTGCAAGGAGTGCGCAGGCTAAGCGAAGTTCCAGGGTTGCGAACCTGAGAGAAGAGTTTGAAGGACTGTTGTTGCGGGTGTGCACAGGGTCAAAGGAAATTCAGCACTTGAAGTGTTTGAAGGTTGTTGCAAGTTGTGTGAGCAAGAGGTCTTCCTCAGAAGACGCAGAGTCACAAGAAAGCTCAGGAGGGATAAGGCCTTCAAATTTGTTGAAGGACAGCACAGAGGAGTTGTGCCTTGAATATTTAAGTAGGCATCGTAAGTTTGTACGCAGGTAAACAAGTCTTCATGGAGGAGTACTTGATTCATTTCGTAGAATTCATCCAGAAAGATAGACGGTCGGAATTCTCCGACGAGAATTCGTGAACTTCTGAGAACCGTTAGATCTTGAGAAGGTGCAGGGGAGATATTGCAGGTAATCCCAAGAGGTTTAAAGCTCAGGAGGGCAGAGTTGTTGATCCGAGTCACAAGGACTGTCGAATTTGCATGTGGAATCGTGTATCCAAGTTTCGTGGATTGAAACTCCAAAACATTGTAACGAGAATTGCGAAATCGTGATACACGATATCCCGATAGTTAAAAGATAGCATGGGCCACAGCGGAGTTGGTGACGAGGACAGGTGGCACGCCTTATCGGGGTTTCACAGCGAGAAGTCCCGAAATATTGACATTATGATTCATGATCCTACGAAGTCTGAAGTCCCGATGAGGTAAGGGGTCGTTGAAAAGTCAAAGAAGTGAGCTCATTGGAGTTTTATCATATCGTCAGTCGGGAGTCGATAAAGTGAATTGCTTAATATCGCGAGTGGTGAAATCACGATAGGAGAAGTCCTGACAGGTAAGGAAAGGGCCAGCATTGACTTGCATCGGGGTCCGGAGATTCGAAACACCAGTGTTAGACCATTGACCTCACGATACCACGAAGTCCGATTTCCCGATAGAAAAAGGGATATCCCGTGAGAGAGTTATGTGGGTGTAGATTTCCCGATAGGGAGATAGAAGAACATTTGAGTTCTTCGGGCCGAAACGGAAGAGAAGATCCTGTGAGCAGAGGTGCCTGAGGAGCGTGACTACGTCACTAAGTCAATGTCTCTATGGATCTACCACAAATGGAAGCCCTTCATTAAGGGACACCTTTCACATGCCTTCTGTGGGAAAGGTTTTTTTGCCTTCCTATTCGAGGGCAAGGAGGACATGGATGTGAAATTCAAAATTGGGCCTTACTTCATGGGTTCGAGAGGCCTCTACTTGAACATATGGACTCTAGAATTTTCTCTAGAAAATGACATACCTACAGTCATGATTGTCTGGGTAAGACTCCCCTTTCTGTCGATGCATTGTTGGAACGATGAGACTATCCAGAATATAGGGAATACTCTCGGAAAATACATTGACATAGTAGAACCTAAGGACAACCTTCAATCCTATGCCCAAATCTATGTCAAAGTAAATATTGAGAATGGGTTACCTGATACCAGTAATTTGACCCTGGACAATTGGTATTACATTCAAAAGGTGGACTATGAGAAACTCCCTTTCAAATGTAATGCATGCCATGAATACAGACATTTTTCAAAAAAAAATCCCAAATCAACCCAGGAATCAAATCCATCATAACAAATGGATCAATGGAAACAAATAAAGAAGAAGAAACAACCACTAAAGCAAGGAGCCCCACCAACTCAAGAGAATAATCAACCCAAACATGGACCTCCCTCCAGTCCAAAGAAACATATTTTGAATCAACCAAAAGCATCCAGCTCACAAGTGCATAAAAACAGGGATGAAATCCTCTCAAATCCTGAAGTGAACGATGAGTGTTCAACTGATCCAGGAGCCCAGGTAGTGGAACAACTCATCCCTAATGTGGAAGAGCAGGTTTTGACTCACCAGTCCCATCCCCTTTCTCAACCCCCTTCCCCACAAGAAGGGAAGGTATATTTTGATCATTTCGAGGAGGAATTGGACCATGATTCTAACCCCATCCCACACCCAAAGAAATTTGGTCATATAACCAACATATAAAGAAGAGAAGAAAAAAAAAATATGGACAAGGAATTGGGCAAGTAGAGAACCCTGGAAAACGTGATAAAAAAAAGAACAAAGGCAATATAGAAATCTGGCAAGCACCGCCTCCTCTAAAGTAGGAAACCTAAATCTAGTTCACAATGATCAAAACCATTTCCTAGAGTTGTAGAGGAATGGGAGACATAAATAAAATTGAAATTTTGAGAAGGTTGGTTAAAGAAGAGAGACCCCATCTCCTCCTTCTCCAAGAAACAATGAAAATGGAAACTATAGTCCTAAAGGAATTAGATTTTTTCTGGAAAAATAGCAATGGTTTAGCTGTGATCTCTTAGGGGGCTTCAAGAGGCTTATGTTATTTTTGGGACCCCTCCATTTTCAATTTGGACAATTGGAAAGACACAACCCATTGTCTTGTGGTCAATCTACATCAGAAGCCCTCGAGTATGAAATTTTCAATTTTTAATAATTATATGCCTAGCACCCCTCAAGATAAATTGAAATGATGGAATTATTTATCGGGCATCCCCTGAGACACAAAGAATTCGAAGGTCATTTTTGCAAGAGACTTCAACACAATACTAAACAACAACAAAAAAGGGAAGGAAACATCACCCATGACCCCAACAGGAAACTCATGGAGGAATTTATCTCCCAATTTGAAGTATTGGACATCAATCCCTCTAAACAAAAATACACATGTTCCAATCGTAGACTTGGATCGAGATTCATTATGGCCAAACTTGATCATTTCCTCCTTTCTGACACCATCTTGGACTCCTCCCTTATCCCCTATTGTTGTATCCTTCCCTGGGCAGGGTCTGACCATCGCCCTATCTCCCTTCTTCTCTCTAAACCTATTAAACTTAGCCCCATCCCATTTTGTTTTAACCCCCTTTGGCTGCAAGACGTGAAAGTATATGAAAATATCTCTTCTCGTTGGAACATTTGGATTTCTCACTCCTCTATGATGATATGGGGAAAAAAAAAATTGTCAAATCTGGCTATAATATTCCCAATATGATTTTGCCTAGATCCAAGGGTTGTTTAACTATTTGTTTTATTGTTTCAGTTTGTTATGAAGGTTTACTTCATCATTTTTTTCATTGAAGGCAAGTTCTTAGAATATTATAGCATAGATATATAGAACATAGCATATAGCACAAGAAAATGACAAGATACAAGCAATCGATACCAAGAAAGAGCCAACAACTTCAGATAATATGATGATCCAAATACAATAGATCTGCAGATATGGAAAAATACAAGAAGAATAATCAAAATGGAATGATAGGTGCTCCAAGAAGCTCCAAAACTAAAGAGAATAGCTTCCCAAGGCACCACAAACCCATGGAGAAAGGAACAAGATCAATTTATTTCCCTTCAAGAGATGGATCTACTCTCCCTGGCTGAGTTGCACACTTCATGTTGGATGTAGATAACCAATATTTCGGCCTCCCTCCTAAAGACCTCCAAATCCCACCAAAATCACTAAAATAGTAGATCAGGGTAAGACAAACCCCTTGGCTGAATTTCAAGCTAAGTGAGGGTGTTCTGATCCCCCAAATGGATGTATCTCCTTCCAACAGTGCACCCTCCTCCTCTCAAACTCGTTCCAAGCTCCCAATAAAATATCTAGTAGAGAAACCCCCTCCACAATAGGCTATAAAAGGCTCCCTATGCCACATAATGAAATCCCAACAGGTTTTGGGACCCAAAACCTCCTCCCCTCTCCAAATTGAGTGGATCCTCCTCAACAGGTGTTCCCTCTTGCTGGAAAACCCCAGAAGTTGTGCATTACATATTTCTCCACTGGATGAATAACCTATAGTTTTTGTAGAATGGTGGGGGAGGAATATTTCACCTCCATGACCAATCTTGGACCAGGATAGGTAGGATCTTTCACCACCGATCTGATCTCTAGGGTTTGTTATCCCAAAACCCTCAAAATTTCTTTGGTTCTAGAGTTGAATATGAAAAAGTAATAATAACCAAAATAATGAGTGAGGTGCCCTCCTTTTATTTTTATACCCCTATTTTATTTCTCAGTTAATTTAGTTGAACCCTCCTAAGGTTAACTCTTTGCTTTTCCTCATGTGGTATTTTCCTCCATGTACTTTACCTTTTCTCCCCAAAGTCACTTTTAAATTATAACATTGTGCTTAGGTGAATACTTTAGGGTTTCTTACTCCCCATGAATCATGAGACTATAGTCTAGTGGGGACAACTAGACTCTCTCCAAACCTCTTATCAAGAGGTGGGGGACATTACACTGGCCTCAAAGACTGATTAAAATCTAACCCCAATAGGATGGAAAAATCTAAGGATGAATCAATGAAAAAACTTGAAAATCTAAGGGAACAAGTGGAGAAGGAGCCCATTTCCCAAACCATTTTGGCTGAAGAACAAAAGACCTTTTGTACCTTCCCAAAATCTCTTAAGCTAGAAGAGGAACATTGAATATTAAAATCCAGGACTCTCTATCTTCAAGCAGGGGACAACAATACAAAATTATTTCATCGCCAAACTAAGGCTCGCCTCTAGAGGAAAACCATTTCTACCATCAATGCATCTTTGGGAGAGATCCTTTCAAACCAAAAATCCATCCAGCTTGAAGCATTTAGGTATTTTGGGGAGATATATAAAGAAAACACGGTAACAAACATGGATTATTATGAAGATATGCTTAGTAATATCCCTCACATAATAACTCTAGAAGATAATTCCACCCTTTGCAAAACTATTTCTGAAGAAGAAATATGGGAGGTGATTAGGAATATGAATCCTGATAAATCCCCGGGGTCGGATGGGTTCTCTTCTCACTTTTATCAAAAGTGTTGGAATATCATTAAAAAAAATTTTAGTAAGAATGATTCAGTTTGTCCATCAATATTCCAAAATAGGGGGAAACACCAAATCCTCCTTTTTATCCCTCATCCCTAAAGAGAAAAACTCCTCATCTCTTTCATGATTCCACCCCATCTCCTTGTGTAATGTGTCATATAACATCATTTCCAAGATCACAACTAATTGTCTCAAACCTTTCCTCCCCACCCTAATTTCCCCTAATCAAGGTGGTTTTGTGTAAAAACGACTGATGTTTGATAGCATCCTTCTGGTTCAGGAAGCCATCCATTCCAACTAAATCCATGGGGACCAAGGAATGGCTATCAAAATTGACATGGTGAATGCATTTAACCATGTCAGGCACAATTTTGTTCTAGTAGTTTTTTCCAAATTCGGCTTCAATGAATTTTTTCTTGCTTGGGTTGTTGCATGCATTCATAGTCCCTAGATTTCTCCTCTCTTCAACGAAAGACCCACCCCCTTTTTCCAAATATCTAGAGGGTTGCACCAATGTTACCCCATTTCCCCTATTCTTTACATTATGATGGTTGAAGCTTTGAATAGGAAATTGGACAAAGAAAGATCTCTAAGAAATATCTCAAGCATAAAAATATCTCAAGGAACCAAAAGAATCAATAACTCTCAGGTTGTTGATGATACTATCTTTCTTGGGGGAGCCTATGTTATAATTGCCAGTAGATTCAAGAAAATCATGGATGACTTTACATATGCCTCAGGGGAACTCATAAACGAAGGGAAAAGTCAAATATATACATGGATCACTTCTGCCACAATGATAAGGCATATAGCCAGCATCATAAACTTTCCCTTAGTAGAAAAATGGAAAACTTTTAAATATATGGGGATTCATATTGATTTAAAATCCATCTCTTCCCTCTCTTGGTCCCATGTCTTAGACAAAATTTTCTCTAATTTTCCCCACTGGGGTTCTTATTGGTTAAACCCTGCTGGCAGAGTTGTTCTTATAAAGTCTACTCTTTCTGCCCTCCCAATTTTCCAATTCTCCTCTCTTCTGGCCCCTTCCAAAATCAATTCTATAATAGCACAACAAATCAGAAGATTTGTATGGAAAGGAGGTCGATCCAACTCTCAAAGATTTCATCTCATTAATTGGAACACAGTTAAAGCACCAAGATCGAGAGGTGGATTGGGAATTTTAGATCCCTTCCTCTCCAACCTGGACCTGGGTTCCAAGATCCTCTGGAGACTTTTATCCAAAAAAAATGATTGGTGGAAAAGAGTGATTGCCAAAAAATATTTTAAAGGGAGCAGACTCATATGTTTAGAAGAAGGTCCTAAATGCCATAGTGGCTCCTTGTAACACCATGTTTCCCCCAGTTTGTAAATATAAATTTATTGGCCAAGGGACCATGGAAAACTCAATATGTGTGAATGTTTGATTTTATGGACCTTTGTATAAAAGGTCAATGAATGTAAATTATGTTAATTATTAGAGAATGGATAAGTGATTACATGACTGCTGGAAGGGGGGTGTACTAAGAGATATCATGAATGTTAGGAAAGAGATGGTGAAGAGGACCAGGAATGGTTGCATTAACCTCCACCAAACTAGTACTTTACTAGATTTAATTTCTCACGACCAGAACAATCCTCTGACCCAGAAATGAATTACAGTTAGGCTGATAGGTGGGAAGACCTCCTCAAGAGTTAATGAGGGGATGGGGAAGAGCACCCATCTGTAAGACTTTCAGACCTAACCACATTCTAGGAATTTGAGCCACATGCAATCTTGTTGAGGAAGGCAAGAAAGGAAGGTGTGGTGGGTAGAGGAAGACCTACAAAGAGTGCATATACGAGATGCTAAGCTCTCGGGTTCAAGGAAGAACTAAGGAATGAGCGCTCTAGTCGAAGGGAATGGATAGCAAGGTTATGATACAAGCTAATAAACTAGGTCGGTCCTCCTTTCTTGGTATTGTGTAAATCGTCACCAAGATCCTGCGGGAGGAGGAGAGTAATCTTCATCCCTACTGTCGTTGAGACGGAAGAAAGTATTTTATCGCAAAGTGTCGTGGTCTATATTGGGGGTGGCTAGTGGTAAATCCGTTAGGAGTGACTGAGCCTATGGTTGGGTGGAAATAGGTACCCTTTTCAGCAGTCACCTCACGTTATCTGGTTCTGATAAGTATTTTCCTTCTTTATGTATTGAACTGGAATATTGGTGGAATGCAT
>CBVK0100135308.1:0-14441 GCA_900067695.1 Picea abies | reverse complement strand
ATCATTTACATGTATATGAATGTATTTTCGTTGTATATTTAATTATTGTTTAATTGAATCTTTAGATTATACCTGCTTGCTTTTTTCTATTGTGCATGTTGTTAAAGTCTTTTCTTTTATGCATCTTTAAATTTTAAAAGGTATAAGTAAAAGTAAGAAGTCCAAGGGAAAGCTTGAAGGTGGCATGCCCCGGCCTGTGGGTGGCTGGGGATGTTACAATTTGGTATCAGAGAAAAGTGAAGCGTCTGAGTAGTGGTGTTGCCTGACCTAGTGGTGGTTGGGGATGTTACAGTTTGGTATTAGAGCTGGTAAAAGTTCAGTGGACCTAATACGGTCTCGAAGGTGCTACCTGCGAGCATGAAGATGCCATGTGGGTAGAGTACCCGCAACTTTTTGAATAAAATTGTGATTTTGATATCTATTTTGTATATGCACTTAGGACAGTGCCAAAATAAGGGGGAGGGGATGTAACACCCCAGGTTTTGAGCCCCCATTTTAAATAGTGTATTGTTACAATGCTAAGAGGAAAAAGTGACCAAACAATTATTAAAAGTCCAGTGTGCCCAATAAATGTAATGTTTTGATCAGTATTAATAATAAATACATCGTTGGTTGTTATGCAGACAAGGACTAGAGTTATAGGGGGTTGTGATTCAACAAGAGAGGGGTCTTAAGGGGATAAATGTTTATTTCCTATTTTAATTACCATTTTGTCTAAGGGAGTGTATCAATTACGTGAGCTTCTTATGGTAGGTTAGGAGGGTCTTTATTCGGCATGAAATACTTAAACCCACCCCTGGTTTGTTGGAGGGGGTTGGTTGATTTCTCATTCGCTCCTTCACTTCTCTTTTCATTCCATTATTTCCCTCACACATTCATTAACTAATTTTCCATTGTTTAGTACCTTTGGTGGATATCTCACTCAATTCATTTATGTCACCCCTTCATCTTCCTCATTTGTGTCTTGGCTTGGGAAAGGAAAATGAATTGTTGAAGAGAAGCCATGGTATCATTGGTTGTAGAGGTCGCTCATGTAATCTAGCCATAACTTGAGGCCTGCATGTCTGAGATGCGTTGGTCGATGTCTAGATTTGTTCATAGCTATGAGTCTTGAAAGTTCCAACATTCAGATTATAGACTAGTTTCACTGGAGCCATGGAATAAGGAGTTCCTGAGGCACTACGTGGAAGAGAAGGGTGGAGGTCCATTCTATTGGGTGGTGCAAGATGGGTAGAGGCGATCTAGGTAGTTGGATTTCTATGAGTGACGGAAAAGCATGTGAGAGCTTGAGTGTTGACTAGTTTGAGAAGCAAAGTAACACTCTGGAACTGTCCTTTTGGATTCATATCCCTAGCTCACGGGTGACATTGTTGTTGAGTTTGGAGCAATAGTGTCTACGGTTGGGTGGAACAACCTTGGTTTGCATCTAGTTGGTGTCTCCTTTTATAAAGATAAGTTTTGTTTGTTATGGTATTATTTATCTGTATATGAATTTATTTCATTGTGTATTTATTTATTTTTTAATTGAATCTTTAGAAAATTAATGCTTGGTGGTTATTACTGTGCATGTCATTAGATATTTTCTTTTATGTGTCCCTATTAATTTAAAAAGGTGTCGGTAAGAAAAGGAAGTCCAAGTTTGGGCTTGATGGTAGCGTACCCTGGCCTATGGGTGGTGGGTTGTTTTACAATAATACATGTCCCTACTAAAACCATATACAATACATTATACATACCTTATTTGTCCTCAAAATCGAAACTACATTGCTTTTATTTCCTCCCCTTCTATAAATTCATAGTACCCATAGGCCCCAACTAGCAAGGAGAGGACCCCTTTTGAGAGTTCATATGCCTTTACATTTAGCTCACATAGGATATGGTTGAATGATAACCATTCAAATGACTGGAAGGAAAGTTTGATGTCCCTCATAATTGAGGCCAATATGATATTTTTTGTTGCATTTTTATTCCTTTCCTAGTCGATCACAAGCTTTGATTCACCCATAAACTGAAGATTTTTTATTTCCTTTTTAATTTTTATCTTCAGTAAATTCCATAGAGTGATCAATTCATATCTATTATCTGCACCTTCTCCCATAGCATTCCAAATAAACATGTAATTATTGTGATTGATGTATAGAAGAACACCAATCTCTGACATGGGTGGATTCCCTTGGTATGCATAAAGGACAATGACTTGGACCACACTAGCCACTTTTAATATCGTTATCCCACGTAAGTGATTTATTTTTTAAATATAACCATAGAGTGGTTTTAAATCCGCGTGGGGCTCTAATTTTCCAAATAATCCATCCTTTAGTTTTTTCAACCAACATAGAGATTCTTGATGTCCTTTTTTATTATTATCTTTAGTAAAGTCCATAACACAATGAATTCAACTCTATTATCTATAACTTCTCTCGGATTGTACCAGATAAACATGTAATACTTGTGATTTATGTATAGCACAACACTAAGCCAGCATGCCCCTAACATGCATAAAGAAAAGTGGCTTCACCAACACCATCTCCTTTTGATATTGTTATCCTAGGTAAGCAATTTATTATTTAAATCTGACCATATAGTGATTTTTCATATGAGTGGAGCTTTAGTTTTCCAAATCTTACCCCACCACCTTTTTTGGGGGCCCTTGAACCTTCCTTTGTGCCATGATTTTTATCCCAATGGGGGGGTGAAGGATCCATCCTTTAGTTTTTTCAACCAACAGAGAAAGTGAGAGTTCTTTCCATCAAGTATAACAAAATTTGTACATAAAATTCCCAAAAAATTATTCCATTCCTCAACTAGCCCACCAGTTAATCCTAGATATTCCATGGATTTCCATCTGTTGATGTTTTTGGTAGCATCATACATGTACTTCCACATTGGAATGTGCTTTTCATATGGAGGTTGTTGGAAATATTCTATTCATGATTTTTCTTTAGTTAAAAGGAAATAATTAAAGTAAAATTGTATTTATTAATTAATTGATTTATTTAAGGACATGCATAACACAAATCATGTAATCTAAATATTAAGTAAGTGTGAGAAGTAATCTCAACTATATATCACTTTGGATATAAGAAATATATTGTAACTTATGATTATACAAGCAAGGCTAGGAGAAGGAGGAAGACACTTTTGTTGAGGGAGTTGTTGCAATAGGGACTTTTGATGAGACGTTGAGGCAAAGAGACTTGATGAGAGAAAAAGGTTGACCATAGAGAGGAAGGACTTTTGCTAGTGTCAAGAGTGTAGTAGTAAATAAGGACTTTTTTTTACACTAGAGTGAGTAGATCTCACTCATTGGGTGAAGAGAGTTCATGCAAGTATTGATGAGAGGGTTGAATAAAGAAGGATCCTGACTAAATATTTTGATAGGTGGAGAAGAAATTTCATCTAAAGGTCATACAGGTCAAAGAGGAAAGAGAGTATAAGCAATGATGGGGCAGAGTAGAGTCATATAGATATTTCTGTAAGGGATTTATGCACATATCTGTGAGTCAAAATTTGAAAAAAATCACGCATATGCATGGGTCACATAAGGGCAAGTCCCATATGTCTGCTGGTCATAGAAGGGAAAGTCATGGTTTTATCATGAAACATGTAAGAAAAGGTCATACAATAGAATAAGAGTTTCAAAGTTTGTCTACAGTGTATAATTCTCTCTGTAGGACATTTTCCATATTAGGGGAGCCCTAATTTTAGCTTAATAAAATAGTCATTGGTCTAGTTTTCCCCCTAGGGTTTTTCTATGGGATTACCTGAAACTATTGGTATTTGTGTGTGCTATATTTGGTTTCCTTTTTTATGCTTACGTTGCATGTTTAGTTGATTAATCAAGTGTTCTTTTAGTAGATAAAGTGATTTTATTTGAGCTAAATTCGAGGTGTTGAGTAGAGTGGTAAAATATCAACATGGTATTAGTGCATACCAAGGGTTAAATATGCTTGGATATAATTTCAACACCATCTACATCTACCTATTGGTTGGGGATTAATACTTCACGTATAAATCATTATGTAAATGTTATGACATATTAACGACTGAATCGATGGATATGAGAGTTTAAATTCTTTTCCCTCCTCCAACCAGGGGTATTTCCCTAAGTGTATACTCCTCCCATGCCCAATTTTCCATATCGATAAATTTCCTACCAAAGGAACAACTTATACCAAGGCCTTCCATGAAATTGAGCCTTTTAAGTATATTTGCAAGATTCTAAACCAATCAAGAATGGTGATATTAGCTAATTATTTATATTTCATTATCTAAAATGATTGAGAATTTCCTTGAATTAGTAGCCAAAGGTTTCTTCAAGATAGAACACAAGCAAATAAATGTATTTCTTTTAATCCCAATCCCCCAAGGTCCTCAACGACTGCAATCGAAGACCATTTTCCTAGATGGATCCCTCCATTTATTTTTTGTCTTGAATGGAGTTATTGGAATCTCAGTTTACAAATATTCGTAAGGATTCCCTTGGATATTCCAGCTATGGAGTTCCAAAAAAATGGAATTATCTCCTACACTACTTTAAGAAGGTTATACCTCCCACCTCTAGAGGGAATCTTGTTTTCCCAGGTCGAAACTCTAGCTTCTATCATTTTAATATGCCACCTCGATTCCACAAGCCTACAACTCTCAAACTTTTGGAAGAAACCTATGTACTTAATTTTAAGTTTATATATAATAATGAAAAATCCATACAACTTATATGGGTCTGTCGGTCTGGGAGGTTTTAATTAATTTTAAGTTTAATTAATAATGAAAAATGCATCTAAAGTATATGGGTGTGTCGGTCTAGGAAGCCTAGGAAGTGGTGCCAATGATTTCACTTTGTTAATTATAAACTAATTTATTGTTTATAAATCATTGTGTGTTGACCTAGGTGATGGTGATGAATTTTGAAAGAAGTGGAATGTGTAACAAAGCTACTTAGTACTTACTTTCTAAGAAATTTTTTAATAAAAATTAGTTGAATAAAAAAATAAAAATATCATTTGAAAGTTTAATTAGGAAATAAACACTTGATATTAGAGTTGTTAAATATTCATAGTTATTTGAAATTTTATTTTGAATACAAATTAAAATAATATATGCAACCACTAACAATTTATAAAAAATAATATGTTGAATTGGATAAAAAAAAAAGTTTAAAATAATTTATATATTCTTGAAATCCTAAATGACTTATTTTGTAAGTAAAAAAAATTACTACTTACATAATGTATTTTCAAAACTTTATATGGTTTTATATATAGAAAAATTCCAATGATAAGATAAATAATTTAGATATATTTTGCATAAAAAACTATCGTTGTTTCAATGTACACCCTTGTAAATATACATGTTTATTTTACATGTGTGGTTATATATATGGTTATGATTATTTTTAAAATAATTAATTTAAGCATGTCTTTAAAAAAGTAAGAATATGGAATATCATTGTGAAAATATAAATATATATAATAAATTATTATGTAAAAGTACTTGATTTGATTATAATAATAAATATTTTTACGAAAATTAGAATAATAAATATCTTTATTAAGAAAAATAAATATGTTTAATCAAAACTTTAAAAATCAATTCATAATTTATATGAATATGTAATTAATCACACTTGGTCGAGGAAAATGTTTAAAACACTATTCATGGCACTATTCCAAGACTACCTATTATTATAATTTTGTAAACTCTATAAACAAAACTTATATATTAAGCTATATAAAGTTACAAGTATACTTAGCATTAAAGTTACAAGTATACCTAGCATAGGATCCAGATATGATAACGTTAGGTTTAGGTTATTATAAGGTTAATGTATTTTTTTTCCTATGGAAAAGAAAATTTATATTAAAAAAAAGGAATATACATGGCTTTGAGTTAGACCTGTTTCAAAAGACAATCACATATCAAATTCAAATTTAAACTATACATGTTCTTATTTATAAGACTATCTTAACTATACAAGTCCTTACTAGACCCATATACAATACATTATACACACTTTATATGTCCTCGAAATCGAAACTCTATTTCTTCTATTCCTTCCCTTCTACAAATTCATAGTACCCATAGGCCCCCACTAGCAAGGAGAGGGCCTCTTTCAAGAGTTCATCTACCTTTACCTTTATTTCACATATCATATGGTTGAATGATGACCATTGAAAGAACTGAAAAACAAGTTTAATATTCCTCTTAATTAAGGCCAATCTAATATCGTGTGCCACAATTTTTTGCCTTGCCCAGTTGATGAGACAATTTGATTCACTCATCACTTGAAGTTTTTTGATGTCCTTTTTTATTTCTATCTCTAGTAAATTACATAGAGAAATGAATTCATATTTTTTATCTATAATTTATCTAGAAGAGTACTTGATAAACATTTAATGATTGTGATTGATGTATAGCACAACACCAATTCCACAGATTGGTGGATGACCCTGACATGCATAAAAGACAATGACTTGGCCCACACCAACCCCTTTTGATATTGTTACCCCATGCAAGTAATTTACTATTTAAAGATAACTATAGAGTGATTTTTCATCTGGGTGGATCTCTAGTTTTCCAAATTATCCAGCCTTTAGTTTTTTGAAACAATAGAGAGATTCTGATGTCCTTTTTTATTGTTATCTCCAATAAAGTCTATAGCATAATGAATTCAACTTTGTTATGTATACCTGCACTGAGATTGTACCTGATAAACATGTAATGATTGTGATTGATATATAGCACAATATCAAGCTCGCACACCCTGACATTCATAAACGACATTGACTTGGCTCACACAAACTCCTTTTGATATTGTTATCCTTTAGGGTTTTTTGACCTACATAATGATTTATGATGTCCTTTTTTATTGCTATCTTCAATAAAGTCCATAGTGCGATGAATTTAACTCTATTATCTATACCTTCTTTCGAATTATACCTAATAAACATGTAATGATTATGATTGATGTATAGCACAACATCGATCCCACACACCCTTGGCATGCATATAGTACAATGACTTGGCCTGCAGCAACCCCTTTTGATATTTTATCCCAGGTAAGTAATTTATTGTTTAAAGCTAACCATAAAGTGATTTTGCATCTATGAAGAGCTCTAATTTTCCAAATATGACCCCACCACCATTTTTTTGGGCCCTTGAACCTTCCTTCGTCCCATGCTTCGTATCCTAGTGGGGTGGTGAAAGATCCATCCTTTAGGTTTTTCAACCAACAAAGAGAGTCATATATTTGGTCATCAAGTATAAAAAAAATTGTATATAAAATTCCCACAAAAATATTGCATTCCTTAATTAACCCAGAAGTTAATCCGAGAGAGTCCATGGATTTCCATCTTCATCTACCTCTTGTTTGGGGATTAATAGTTCACATGTCACTCATTTTGTAAATGTTATGACATGTTCCAGAGTGAATTAGTGGATCTAAAAGACAAGTTTAATGCCCCTCATAATTGGGGCCAAAATGATATATTTTCCTACATTTTTATGCCTTTCCTAGTCAATGAAAATCTCAGTGTCACCCATCTCTTGAATATTTATGATGTGATTATTGTGATGGATGTATATCACAACAACGAGCCCGCACGAACCTAGCATGCATAAAGGAAAATGACTTGGCCCACACAACCCACTTTTAATATCGTTATCTGAGGTAAGTAATTTATTTTTTAAATCTAACCATAGAGTGATTTTGCATCTAGGTGCAGCTCCAATTTTCCAAATCTAACCCCACCACCTTTTTGGGGGGACCTTATATCTTCCTTCATGCCATGCTTTGTATCCGAGTGGGGCGGTGAAGGATCCATCCTTTATTTTCTTACCAATAGAGAGAGTCAGACATCTCGTGATCAAGTATAACAAAATCTGTACATAAATGTCCCACAAAATCAAAATTATTTCATTCCTTAGCTAACCCACCAGTTAATCCTAGATAGTCTGTCGATTTCCATCTGTTGATGTTTCTAGTAGCATCTGGGTGAAGCTCTACTTTTTCAAATTATCCATCCTTTAGGTTTTTCGAAAAACAAAGATATTTCTAATGTCCTTTTTTATGGATATCTCCAGTAAATTCCATAGCATGATGAATTCAACTTTCTTGTCTACACTAGCTCTCAGATTCTACCTAGGAAACATGTAATAATTGCCATTAATGTATAGCACAACAACAAGCCCACACACACCTAGCCTAAATAAAGGACAATGACTTGGCCCACAACAAACCCTCTTGATATCATAATCCTTTATCTTTTTTCGACCAACATAAATATTTATGATGTCCTTTTTAATTGTAATCTCTAGGAAAATCCATAACCCGATGAATTAAAATATGTCATCTATACCTGATCTCAAATTGTACCTAATAAACATGGAATGATTGTGATTTATGTATAAAACAACACCGAGCTCGCATGCCTCGCATCCCCTGTCATGGATAAAGGATAATGGTTTGGCCCACACCATCCCCTTGTCATATTGTTATCCAAGGTAGGTAATTTATTGTTTAAAGCTTACCATATAGTGATTTTTCATCTCGGTGGACCTCTAATTTTTCAAATCTTAACCAACCACCATTTTTTTGTTGCCCTTTAACCTTCCTTCGTGAGATGCTTTGTATCGCAGTGGGGAAGTAAAGGATCTATCCTTTATGGTTTACCACCAACATAGAGATTCATTGATTTGTTCATCGAGTATAAGAAAACTTGTAAAAAAAATTCCAAAAAATTATCCCATTCCTCAACTAACTCACCATTTAATCCGAGAGAGTCTATGGATATCCATCTGCATCTACCTCCTGTTTGGGGATTAATAGTTCACGTGTCACTCATTGGGGATTAATATCTTCCCAACTGAATCAATGGATGTCGAAGCTAAGTTTAATGTCCCTCATAATTGGGGCCAATATGATATCTTGTGCAACATTTTTTCCTTTCCTAGTCAATGAAAATCTTCAACTCACCCATCACTTGAATATTTTTTACGTCCTTTTTTATTTTATCTCCAGTAAGTTCCATAGCGTGGTGAATTAATCCCTGTTATCTATCCCTTCTCTCTGATTGTACCTGATAAACATGTAACAATTTTTATTGATGTAGAGGACAACATTGAGCCCGCATTCCCCTAACATGCTTAAGGCACAATGGTTTGGACCACACCATCGCTTTTTATATAGTTACCCCATGTAAGTAATTTATTGCTTAAATATAGCCATAGAGTTATTTTTCAGATGGGTGGACCTTTAATTTTCCAAATCTGACCCCACCACAATTTTTTGGGGCTCTTGAAACTTCCTTCGCGTCGTGCTTTAAATCAAAGTGGGGTGGTGAGGGATCCATCCTTCAGGTTTTTCAACCAATAGAGAGCGTGATATATCTATCATCAATTATAACAAAATTTGTACATAAAAGTCCCACAAAAGTATTCCGTTACTCAGCTAACTCACCAATTAATCCTAGAGAGTTTGTTGATTTCCATTTGTTGATGTTTTTTTAGCATTCATTTCTACATTGTCTTGTGTTTTTCATATTGAAGTTGTCTAAAATATTATATTGACGAGTTTACTTTAGTTAAAATGAATTAATTAAAGTAAAATTTTATTTATTAGTGAATTGAGTTACTTAAGCACATGCACAACATGCATCATGTAATATAAATATTAAGTGATTGTGAGAAGTAATATCAACCCTATATCACTTTGGATATTAGAAATATATTGTAACTCATCATTATAAATTAAAGTCTAGGAGAAGGAGGAAGAAATTTTTGTTGAGGGACTTTTGACAAGACATTGAGTTCAAGAGACTTTGTGAAAGACAAAGGTTGAGGATAGAAAAGAAGCAATTTTTCTTATACTATAGTGAGGAGATCTGAGCGGTTGGGTGAAAAGAGTTCATCCAACTATTTATGAGAGGGTTGGATCACAAGGGATCATGATTCGATATTTTGATATGTGGAGAAGGAATTCTATTTAGAGGTCATAGAGGTCAAGGAGTAGAGAGAGCAGAAGCCACCACAGGGAAGAACATAGTCATACCGAGATTTTTGAATGGGATTTTCGTACATATCTGTAGGTCACACTCGATACATTCATGGATATCCACAGGTCACTGAAGGAAAATTCGTGGATTTATCAGGAAACATGCTAGAACAGGTCATACAGTAGCATAGGAATTTGTAGTTTTATCTACATTGTATAATTCTCTTACTGGGACATTTTCCTTGTTACGAGAACCCTGATTTGACCTTAATAAAAGAATCATTGGTTTTTTATTTCCTCAAAGATTTTTCCATGGGTTTACCCCAAACTATTGGTTGTTATGTGTGCTTGATTTGGTTTCCTTGTTTATGCTTCCACTACATGTTTAGTTGATTACTCAACTATGTTTTTAGTAGATAAAGTGATTGTATTTGATCTAAATTCTAGGTGTTGAGTAGAGTGGTAAGATATCAACATAGTATGAGTACATACCAAGGGTTAAATACACATGGATATAATTTCAGCACCATATGCATATACCTCTTGGTTGGGGATTAATAGTTTGTGTGTCACTCATTATGTAAATGCTATGGTATCTTAACAACTGAATCAACGATTCTTAGAGTTTAAATTATTTTCCCTCCTCCGACAAGGCGTCTTCTCCTAACCATATACTCCTCCCATTATAAATATTCCACATCGATCAATTTCCTACCAAAGGAAAATCTTATACCAAGGGCTTCCAAACAATTGAACCTTTTGATTATTTTTGCAATATTCTAAACTAGTCAATAATGGTCATATTGGCTAAGTATTTAGATTTCGTTATCTCAGACCAAAGAGAATTTTCAAGTGTTAGTAGTCAAAGGTTTCTTCAATCCAAAACACAAGCAAATGAATGTAAGTAATTTAATCCCCCCCACCCCCAAGTCCTTAACAACTTCAATCAAAGACCATTTGGCTAGATGGATCCCTCCATTTTTTTTTGTCTTGATTGGAGGTATTGAAAACTCGGTTTACGAATCTTTGTAAGGATTCACTTGGATATTCTAACTATGGATATCCAACAAATTGGAAGGCTCTCAAACAATAGTTTAAGAAAGAAAAGCCTCCCACCTCTAGAAAGAAGCTTGTTTTCCCAGGTTGAAACTCTAGGTTCTATTATTTTAATATCCCACCTTGAGTCCACAAACATGTATCTATGAGACTTTGGGAAGAAACCTAGGTACTTAAGTTTAAGTTTAATTAATAATTCAAAATGCATACAATTTAATTAAGTTTAATTTTAATTAATAACGGAAAATGGATCCAAATTATATGGGTGTGTAGCCTAGGGGTGGTGACAATGATTTCAATTTGTTAATAATAAAGAAATTTATAGTTTATAAATAATTATGTGTTAGCTTAGATGATAGTGGTGAATTTTGGAAAAAGTGAAATGTGTAACAAAAATATTTAATACTTACTTTCTAACAAAAATTTTAATAAAAAAAGGTTGAATAAAAAAATAACATTACCATTTAAATTTTTTAATTATGCAATAAACTCTTGATATTAGAGGTATTAAATTTTCATATGTTTTCAAATTTTATTTTGAATACTAATTAAAAACAATATATGAAATCACTAACAATTTATAAAAATTAATATGTGTAATTGGAAAAAAAGTTTAAAGTAATTTATATATTTTTAAAATCTTATTTTGTACATAAAAAAATTACTATTAATATAAATGTATTTTCAAAATTTTATATGATTTGGTATATAAAAAAATTCCAATGATAAGATAAATGATTTAGATATATTTTGCACAAGAAATGACCATTACTCCATTGTCTACCCTTATAAAGATACATGTTTATTTGACATGTGTGTTTATAGATATTACTATGATTATTATAAAAACAATGAAAGAAGCTTTTTAAAACAAGTAAGAGTATTAAATATTATTGTAAAAAATATAAATTTATGTAATAAATTATTCTCTAAAATTACATGGTTTGATTAGAATAATAAATATCTTTATTAAAAAAAATAATTATGTTTAATAAAAACTTTAAATATCAATTAATAATTTATATTAATATGTAATTAATCATACATGATTAACAAAAATATTTAAAACACTAATCATGACTCTAGCTCTTATTAAAAAAATATAGTCCTTGGTGCCTTCCAAGACTATCTATTATTATATTTTTGTAAACTCTATAAACAAACTTTATATAAACATACCTTATATATTAAGATATATAATGTTACAAGTATGCTTAGTATAACATAAGAAATTCTAATGTTAGGGTCAAGTTAGGTTTTATAAGATTAATGATATTTTTTTCCTTGGAAAAAAAACTTTACATTAAAAAAAAAGGAATATACATTGCCTTGAGTTAGACTCATTTCAAAAGACAACTACATATCATATTTCAACTATACATGTTCCTATTAAAACCATATAATATACATTATACATACTTTATTTGTACTTAAAATTGAAACTCTATTGCTTCTATTCCTCCCTTTTTATAAATGGATCATACCGAGAGGCCCCCACTATCAAGGAGACGGCCTCTTGTAAAAGTTTATCTGCCTTTACGTTTAGCTTATATATTAAATGGTTGAATGATAACCAGTCAAAGGATTAGAAGGAAAGATCAATGTCCCTTATAATTGAGGCCAATCTGATATCTTGTGCCGCATTTTTGTTCCTTGCCTAGTCGGTGATAAGCTTGGCGTCACTTATCACTTAAAGCTTTATAATTTCGTTTTTTATTTCTATCTCTAGTAAAGTGCATAGAGAAATGAGTTTGTCAAAGACAATGCCTTGATTGACACAAGCCCCTTTTGATAATGTTACACGAGGTAAGTAATTTATTGTTTAAAGATAACCATAAAGTGATTTTGCATCTAAGTGGAGCTCTAATTTTCCAAATTATCGGTCTTTTAGGTTTTTCAACCACAGAGATATTTTTGATGCTCTTTTTCATTACTATATCTAGTAACGTCCGTAACACAATGAGTTCAACTATGTTATCTATGCATGTTCTCAAATTGTACCTGATAAACATGTAATGATTTATATTCATGTATATCACAATATTGATCCCACATGTCCCTGACATGTATATACAAGACAACAACTTGGCCCACACCAACCCCTTTTGATATTGTTATCCTTTAAATTTTTTTTACCAACTTAAAGATTTATGATGTCCTTTTTTTATTTCTATCTCCAATAAAGTCCATAGTCCGATGAATTCAACTCTATTATCTATACCTTCTCTTGGATTGAACCCAATAAACATGTAATGATTGTGAATGATGTATAGCACAACATAGATCCCATACACCCTTCTCTATTATCTATACCTTCTCTTGGATTGGACCTAATAAACATGTAATGATTTTGAATGATGTATAGCACAACATAGATCCCACACACCCTTGGCATGCATAAAGTACAACGAGTTGGCCTGCACCAACCCCTTTTGATATTGTTATTCGAGGTAAGTAATTTATTGATTAAACCTAACCATAGAGTGCCTTTGCATCTAGGAAGAGCTATAATTTTCCCAATATGACCCCACCACCATTTTTGGGGGCCCTTTAACCTTCCTTCGTGCCATAACCTTCTTGTCTGCCATGCTTTGTATTCTAGTGGGGCAGTGAAAGATCCATCCTTTAGGTTTTTTGACTAAAAGAGAGAGTCAGAGATTTGGTCATCGAGTATAAAACAATTTGTACATAAAAGTCCCACAAAATTATTCCATTCCTCAACTAACCCACCAGTTAGTCTTAGAGAGTCCATGGATTTCCATCTGCATCTACCTCTTTTCTCAAGATTAATTGTTTGTGTAGTCCATGGATTTCCCTCTAGCTCTTTTCAGGATTAATTGTTCACATGTCACTCGTTGTGGAAATTTTATGGTCTTCCCGAGTGAATCAATGGATCTAGAAGAGAAGTTTAATGTCCGTGATAATTGGGGCCAATATGATATCTTGTGTCACATGTTTATTCCTTGCCCTACTAAATGGAAATATTTGAATCACCCATCACCTGAAGATTTATGATGTCCTTTTTTATCTCTATCTCTGGTAAAGTCCATAGCTCGATCAATTTAACTATGCTATCTATACCTTCTATCAGATTGTACATGGTAAAGTCCATAGCTCGATCAATTTAACTATGCTATCTATCTATACCTTCTCTCGGAGAAACATGTAATGATTGTGATTGATGCATATCACAACACCAAGCCCATAGGCCCCTGGAATGCATAAAGGATAATGAATTGGCCTGCAACAACCACTTTTGATATCATTATCCCAGGTAAGTAATTTATTGTTTAAATCTAACGAGAGAGTGATTTTTAATTTGGGCAGAGCTCTAATTTTTCAAATTTGTAACAACCCTACTTAAATAGATGTATAGGATTATTAATTATAATTA
>CBVK0100135307.1:0-14442 GCA_900067695.1 Picea abies | reverse complement strand
AACTTCACCACAAGAAAGGTGAGCTGAGAAGGAAAAAATGCCTCAATCCCATATACACACTGGAAAGGAGAGATGCCCAAATACTGCTTTGGTGTCACTCTATCAGCCCACAGGGCAAATTTGAGCTTTGAATCCCATGCTTTCTTGTTATCCTCTAGCAATATTTTGATGATCTTTACCAGGATTTTGTTAGAGGATTATGCTAATCCATTACCTTGCGGATAGTAGGGGGTAGAGTAAATTACTGCAATTCCAAATTGCTCACAAAACTTGATCAATGGTTTAGCTTTGAAGGATGCAGCGTTGTCAGTGACGATTCTGGTCGGGCACCCAAACCTTACTATAATATCCTCCAGAAAACCAATGATCACCTTATGAGAAGCATTCCTTGTGGGGATAGCCTCTATCCATTTGGTGAAATAATCTATCGCAATTAGGATCCACCTGTGCTAACCACTTGAAGGAGGATGAATCTCCTCGATAAAGTCTAGACCCCACTGTTGAAAGGGTCCGGAAGCTAGTACAGGATTCAATGGCAGAGACTTGAGTTGCTTCTTTCCATAAAAATTCTGACATTTGATACAAGCTTTGAATTTCACACAGACGTCAATGAATAAGGTAGGTCAGTAGTACCTAGCCCTGAGAATTTTGTAGGCGGTGGTTTTCCAGAAATGATGTCCCCCACATAGGTTGTCGTGGAACTCAAATATAATCTTTTGGGCCTTCTGTGGGTCCAGACATCTTAAGAGCACTCCTAGAGGATCCTTCCAATACAAAACCTGGTCAATAAGGCAATATCTAATTGCTTTGAGCTTTAAATCTCTTGCCTTGTTCCTTCCCATTCTATCTAGAGGCCGCAACTCCTGCAGAAAATATTTAATTTCTTTGTACCAGGTGCATTCTGCCAATGGAGGGTTGTCCTAAAGACTTATATCAAACGCCTCAGCCTGCTGGTTTTCTAAGCAAGTGTTGATGAAGTTAACCCCCAAAGATTTACAATTAGATTCAACCAACAACTTGGCTAAACCTTGGCCTTTAACTAGCTTGGTGGGTTTTATTTCCAGATCAAATTCAAGGATCAAGGCGATCCACTTGCCCCTTCTCCCATCTATGTCAGGTTGAATGAGAATGTCCTTCACAGAAGCCAAAGGAACATATGCAATGATCTTCAAATTCAAAACATAGACTCTAAAATCTTTGAGGGCTTTCACCAAGACATAGGCCTTCTTCTCCATGATGTCATATCTGATCTCTGCATCCCTCAATGCTCTATTGAAAAAGGAAATAGGTTGTTCCATCCCTTCGGCATTTTTCTACAACAAAGCGGCCGCTACTATATCATACGAAGCAAAGGAAAAAATCAGGAAATCTTTGGAATAATCGGGATTGATCAGCATGGGTGCCTCAATCAGTGCCTTCTTAATTTGGTTGAAGGATTGTCTAGGCTCAGCAATCCATTTCACTTTGTTCCCCTTCTTGAGCATGGCTGTGATATGCTTCACCAATTCAACGAAATTTGAAACAAACCTTCTCAGAAAATTGACTTTTCCCAAGAAATACTGGACTTCTTTCTTGGATCTCGAGAGTGACAAGGCTTGGATTGTTTCCACCCTTCTGGGATCAATTTTTACTCCCTCAGCAAATACTATATGCCCCAATAATTTTCCCTCCTTCATGGCAAACAACGATTTCTTGGGATTTAAGGAGAGACCAAATTTCCTGCATTTCAAGAAAACCCTTTTTAAATGCTCACAGCGCTCTCTATCTGATTTGGAGAAGACTGAAATATCATCCAGATAGATAACCACAAACTTGTCCTTTTCTCTAATGAAAGCGATTCCATGGATCTCTGGAAGGTTGCTCCTGCGTTCATCAATCCAAAGGGAATTTTGGCATACATGAATGTACCCCAAGGAGTGGTGAAAAATGTTTTTTCCCTGTCCTCAAGCAAGACCGAGATTTGATTGTATCCCGAAAAGTTGTCAATCATGGATATCCTTGATGAGCCAGTTACCCTTTGTAATATGTGTTCCATTTTCAGCAAGGGGTAATTGTCTTTCTTTGGGCTCTTTTTCAGGTTCCTGAAATCAACACAAAGTCTAATTTCCCCACTTTTCTTTCTCACCGGGACCAAGTTGGCCACCCACTCCGAATATCTTAAAGGTGTGATGATCTAGGCTTCCAGCAGCTTCTTTATCTCCTTCTCCATAATAGGTAGCAGCATAGGATTTATTTGTCTTAATTTCTGCCTAAATAGTTTGGAATCCTCCTTCAATGGGATCTTATGCTCAATAACACTAGTGTCATATGTCCTAAGGTCCCCATAGGTCCAGGCAAACACATCAGCAAATTATTTTAATAACTCAGCATACTCAGCCCTCTACTTCCTTGATAGGCTATTTGACACCTTAACAAACTTCAAATCCTCCTCTGCACTAACGTTGCACTCGGCTACATCACCATTCTCAGTTGGGCCTTTAAGCTTTACCACCACATTATTTCCATCAAACAACCTTTCCAAAGGAACCAGTCCCTTTGGAATGTGATTTCTAGGCAGTTGAACAATATGGTGATTAGAAATTTTATTCAAAAATACTTGAGGGGGAGGGTCACCCTCAGAATCATGATCCTGATCAATGTGTAATGCAGAGAAATCGTCAACTGACTCAAGAAATCTTATGATTTCAAGATCATCTTCTAACATCTTCCAATGCTTGATATTATCAAGTATAGAGGGCCTATATTTAATCTCAACATCATACCTGATCTTAGGAGGCAGTGGGATCCTGAACTGGCTTGCTGAGACAGCCAAAGAATCAGCCATGACATTTTCCTCTCTGGGAACAAATGAAATGTTGAAGGCTAAGAAAAAGCTATCAATCAGTTCCCATACTTAATTTTTGTAACTTATGAGTTGAGGGTTCTTGGCCTGATAAGCCTTTCTGATCTGCTGGAAAATCAAATTGACATCCCTGAACACTGTTATCTCTTTGATTCCCATGTCCTTTGCAACCCTTAAACCTAAAACAAGAGCTTCATATTCTGCCACATTATTGGTAGTTTCAAACTCTAATTTGTATGGAAGGGATATGGTTTCATGACAAGGTGACACAAAAACCACTCCAACACCAACACCTTCCCTAGAACAGGCTCCATTGAAAAACATTTTCCACATAGAGGTAACTGGAGGAGAATATTCACCGAGAGTACTGGACTTTCTGATCTCAAGAGGGGGCTCAGGGGCATCGGTGAGCTGCAATAAGATGGATCCTAAATTGGTATCCAGGGAAAAGATAGGATGATTGGTGGGGTCTGCTTCATCACTAATAATGTAGGCCAACTGAGCCTCTTTGTACAGTCTCCTATGCTCCCCTCCGAACACAGGAATGGTAGCATATGTGAGGTCCATCTGTAATGTTCCCCCAAGTATTTTTATCCAAGATCTTGACAACATCATGTCAAACTTGGGAGGAATGTCAGCCACCATAATATCCATGACCACACTTTTCATGGGTAGCTGGAACAATGTCACCACTAGATCCTTGATGATTCCAAGACATTGCACTCTCCTAGAATCAAAAGAATATAAATCATGATAAGCTTTTGTGATTTCTAATCTGAGTTCTTCCATGACAGTTTTGAGCATGAGGTTATGAGATGCCCCTAAGTCCATCAGACAATTATGCAACACCTTGTCATGTATGTTCAGCGATGTGTAGAAGGGAGGGGATGAATCATCTCTATCTTCTACCATAGGACCTAGGATTACTACCATATTTTCATCTTCGATATTTATTGAGTATGTGGAATGAAAGGATGGCTCGGACTGCAATAGTTTAGAGAGGGACTATTTGAAGTCTTCATGTTTGACTAGCTCTAAAAGGGGAACAGGGATTCTGATCTTTTGAATTTCATGCTCAAAGTTAAAAAGGGAAGGGGAATTCAGAATTTCTCTCACCTCTAGGACATGATCTTTGGCTATGGGTGGGGGATTCTGACCTTTCTTTTCTTTTTCGTTGTCTGTTGCATCTTTAGCAGGCTTCTCTTCTCTGAGAGCTGGATCAAGGACGTTAGACTTCCCTTCTTTCTTCTTAGATTTGAGGTTGTATTTACTTGGGATATTATTGGCCTTTTCCCCTTTACTCAACTCATTTATTTGACTGTTCATGAGGGATTCCTTGTATGCAGATTGAGTTAAATTAGGAAATGGGGAGGTGTCTCCAACACAATGGATTTCAGTATCAAGATCAAGCTCTTCTTCCTCCCTCTCCTCCTCAATAACAAGGTTGTTTTGGAGAGGGGTTTGAATTTTCTGATCATTTCTATCTCTGTCTCTTTGTTCCCTTGGCATGATATGAGGAGCATTGTTATTCAGCCTCTTGAAGTTGCCTATGTTATCGATATTTTGAGGATTTTTGTATGTCCACTTCCCTTCTAATTCCAACCTTTCCATTCTAGCTGAAAGTGATTTTAGTAACTTGGTTACTTCATCCATTTGAGGGAGGGGGGCAGAGGAACTGGAGGTTGAGGCTTCAGCTCTTCCCCTTCCTCTATCTCTATCAGTCTTATTCCTGAGTCGGTCAACTGTCAATATGTTAGACTCTACTTCTAGGGATGCATCTTGCATGTGAGCTAAGGAAGTAGCTCAAGTCAAGGTCAAAAGCACTGGCATAGGTAATTTTGGCAGAGGCCTCTGTAGGCTTTATCTCAGTAGGGATTTTATTGTACATCTTGTTGAACCTTTTGGAGAAGTCAAAGACAAACTCTCCCTCTTTCCTCTTTAGGGACCTGAACTCTGTGATATAATACATGAATTCCTTTTTAACCCCCCATTGTCTCAAGAAAACAGCATCAAGATCCTCAATCCCAGTGATGGATCTAGGAGCCAGAGCTCTGAACCACTTTCTAGCTTCTCCATCAAGACTGTGAACAAAAATCCTCATCCACACATCTTCATCTACTATGACATAGTTATCAGCATAACTATAGAAAGTTGCAAGGTGCTCCTCTGTAGTTATATCTCCCTCCCCTGTAAACTTAGGCAGTTTCTTAAGGTAGCCACCTGTTGGGAGGGAATTAAGAGGCTAATGCAAGTCTAGGGGGGCATATCTAGCAACCACTATGGCATCCATTCTTCTTCTAGGAAGATTAGCACCTACCACAGGGATGATAGGTGGAGGAGAATTAGGAGGAGATGTGGTTCGAACATGGGAGACTAAAATTGATCTTCTAGGAGGAAAGGGAGACAACAAAGGATTTGAAGAAAAGGCTACAGGGCTTGAGGGAGTAGGGGGTTCTCCTTGCGCGGCAGCAACCGTAATAGGAGGAGGGGTAGTAAAGCCCGAGGTGGGAAAATATTCAGAGGTGTTGGGTATAAACCATGATACAATTTCAGGGGAGAGAGGAGTGACAAGGATTTATCCCTCCAATCCCAAACCAAGAGGGGAAAACTCAACAGGAACACTCCCAAAATTTAAAGTTTGGGAAACTCTAACAGACGGTATAACAGGGAAATGAGAAGCATAAATTGGAGTTTCTAAAGAAGGACCATGAAAAAAATAAGAAATTCTTGGTTCAGTAGTAGAATTTCCTTCTCGAGGGACTTTTCCCTTTCTAATAATTTTCTCTGGGTCAGCTTCAGGTGTTGTGAAAGGCAATTGTGGAGTAGACCTCGTGTGTCTACCTCTAGAAGCCATAGCTAAAACAATGGAGTCGCCAGTGGATTCGCATCAATGGAGTTGCCAAGTGCACAGGTGCAATCTTTGATGTACTAAGTTTTGATGCACCTTCATAACTAGTAACCTTTGTCATTTAATCCCATGGAAAATCTTCAATTTCATCCCCAAAAACGACGCTAGAAATGTTAGCACCAAAAGTCACCCCTGGATTGTGACAGAGGTAAGCCTGATACCCATCAGAGTTTATGTCACAAATTGGTTAAAAAGGGTCAAATGGGCGCAGTCTCAAGAAAATATCGTTTTAACTCAGAAAACTAGACTGATATGCACGAGCAGGTGAGGTCTTGGTTTAACTTCAGACAGTAAGTTGTATTAAGGATGAGTAGGAGGAAGACTTCGGTGAGAAAATGCAGAGGTTTACCAAGGACATCAAGAATTTTGGCAGCCCAAGGAGGAACAATTTAAACACAAGAACTTCTTGAATTTAAATCTCACGAAAACTGAAAGGAACTATAACAGCATTGTAATCAAAATTTCATCATAATGCAGTCACAATAGTTCAAGTGAATCATTCAACCATGAACTCTTTCAACGTCAAAAGGAAACAAGAGGAAGTAAGAAAGATGACTGTCATTAAACAAGAAGTTTCAAATGCATATACATAACCAAATAACCAAAGAGTTTATTAAAACTTTACATTTCGGGAGCTTTTCTCTACCATCGACCTTTACAAAATATAAAAAATGATTATATATACTCAAAGCAACTCGCCCCCTGCAGAAGCACGCTCTAGTCACTGTATTCAAGGCTTCACATCTTTTTCTTCTCCTATTAGACTGCACATACATTCTTTTGTCAGACATGATCTCAGATCAGTATGGTCTTTGCAGAGAACTTCATTGAAAGAGAGACCTTGGGCTAACATCCTGCCTCCACGGTAAGTGCTCCCATGCTTTCCATTTACGGGGTGAAACAAGGTTTCAACTACCTACCCCTGCTTCCATTAACTAACTACATTGGGATCGGGGTGGAGCTTGACACCCATGAATGTCCAGGTGAGAACACAACTTCTTTGAGTCAATTCTGGTGGCTCGAGGCCATGCAGTATTTCTCTGTGGCCGACTCGGGCGCTTCAATTCTTTGCGCGACTCCCTTTCATCACCCTACGTGACCGCGGGCTATGACCTTGGGCCTAGTACATAGGCACGTCGCAATTTCAAGCTTCGCGATTTCACGAGGTGCTTCATGCTCAAACCTCTGAATGATGAAATCGTTATCCCTCAGATCGGGTGCCACGCTTCTCCTTTGATCGGATGGCCCAGATCACATCGACATTTCAGGTCTTGGGACTTTGGTCTATGGATGCACCTTTATGAAAAGAACCTCGAACTCTCGATTCTCGAACTTCCGAAATTCATCGATGTCAGGTCAACGACCCTCAGCTCTTCACGATTGGACGGCCCAAATTTACTTTTTCACGAATTAGGACTTCGCGATCCTTGCTGAAAAACTTTACAACATTTTGAACTCCTGATTCCCATGCTTGCTTTCCCTCGCTGAAGACTGAACTTGCTCACTCGTTTGATTTGTTTCTTCATCAAACCACTTCAAGTGTTGCGCTCAATGCTCATGATTGTGGCCTATGAACGATTACCTGGGTGACTGGTTGGAGGCTCGAGGAGAATAAGAGGATTAGTGCCAGAGGCAAAGGGATAAATGCATCGACCCTAGGGAAAATAGAAAGGCTTATGGCCGATCACTTTCAGCCAGTCTGACAAGGAAAACAGGTCGATCAATTGGATGAAGACAAATGGAAGGAAAACCACAAGCCGAGAGGAAAAATTACAATCGAGTCTACACAGGGAGGAAAGATAGACAAAATTATAGACCTAGGCAGGAAACACGGTTGTAAAGGCCTTGACAAGTTTATGTGCTAACACAAACCTTTCATTATGCGAGATCTTCAAAGCCCTTGATCGACCACAGTGAAATTAAAGCGGCAATCCTTAAGGAAAACTACGAACTCTGAAAGCACACACCCCTAAAAAAATATCTACAGGTAATCAACCAAGCAACAGTAGAAGGATATTTTGAAGACGGGATATCAAGATGTCAACGAAGATATGAGAAGCACTTACCCCAACCTCCATGTAGCATCCCTTCTTAGTGCAAGCAACCCTCTCTTTGCAGGGTCACCATCAAAGGGTACTGAAAGTGTGATATGACATCTGCCCCAGGTACCGTGGGAATCCCCCCACAATCACCTCTATAGATACCTAGGAAAGGCCACTAAGGTTACCAACTCATAGTCATCCTCTGAGGGGTACAGTCAACCTTCGAGACAGAACATATGGGTAGGATAACAAAGCCTGAAATTCTTCAAGGAAACCGAATACAAGTGGACCGGTAAGACTCCTAAGGACCTTGAACAAATTCAGGATTGACAAAGCACCGAGACCAAATGAAACCAGTTGTTTCTCAAGAAAAAACCCCAATATACGCTCTTTTCCACTACAATTTGACAATCTTTGGAGGGGTAATCTTCATTTCTCTTCCACACAAGACCTTGTGTTTAGCCACTGTGTTAAGGGGGGTTCCCATATATTCCTTTACAACAATTAGATTTGATCACTCTTTAGTGTTCTATAGTCTTGTTTAGTAATCTTGGACAATTTACTCAATTTCCTAGTCCAAATATTATATCCTTATGCTAATGTTGGTGTATTGTAAACCCAAAATGTCTAGCTAATTTTATTAGTGCACCAGTTTATTTTAATGGCTTTGTTACTCATAAAGGTCCACGAAGATTAAACTAATGATGTGTGAGACTCGACTCCAATAGAATGAAAAAAAAAATGTAATCATTTATTTTCAATGAATTATATCTATGAGAAGGAGAAGAGTTATTTTCTTCTTAACAAGCACTCAATATCATGCAACTTTCCAAAGTGATTCCAAACTATCAAATGAATGTTTATGAAATCCTAGGGGAAATGCAAGACTAGATCTTTCAAAACATGTACCAAAACAAAATTCCTAAGAATCCAGAAATTATCTTTGTTTGATTGTATGTGCAACGAAATCTCTTCAAATGCAAAACTTTCATGCTTCCTAACTTTCAATGAGAATGAAAGAAATCAATGTTTGAAACAAAGGAACACGAAGAAAAAGAAACCAAACAAAGTGCACTCAAAAGTTTGATGAGAAATGATATAATTCTAGTGTGAGACAACTTGTTCAATCAAGGACTCAAAATGATGAAAGAGAAAAGAAAACAAGCACTCTTGAAAATCCTCCAAAATAAGAAACAAAAATCAAAGATTAAGGTTGGGTTGTAGAAAACAATATAGTTTCAAGCATTCAAAAGACTAAATATTTCTAAATAAGGAAACCAAGAAACTTAAAACAAAGCAACCTTTGAAATTTCAAGTTAACAAAAACTTTAAAAAAAAATCAAGATAATCAAAAGTCTGAAGACTTTCAGGATGAATATTGGACTATTGGAAGGCAAGTTGGACCAAGGGATCTTGTTAACCTAAGGCATTCATATAATTTCGCAACTTCAAGAATTTTCAAACTCAAGGGAGGTAAAAGAAGTGATAAATATCAATCTCTTAGACAAACAAAGTAAAAAACAAACCCTAAGTACTCTGGGACAAAGCCTCCAATCAAAGGACTGAGAAAAACAAGGAAACAAATCTTGAAACCAAGCAAAAGAGGAGATCAAATCTCTTGTAACAAGCGAGACAAGGTGTTGATAAGGGGTCAATGCTCCTCAAAATCCTAACAGGGAGCGTTAGTAACACTTTATAAACCACTAAGGCGGAGCGTTAACACTCTATAAACCACTTTGGGGGAGTGTTGATTCCTGGAAGTGTTGAAAAACACAGAAAAAATTGCCCAGACTCAGCAGAGACCAGATTAATAACTCTGTAAACTTATCAATGAAGCAAAGGGAAGGGGAAAATTCAAAAATCAAGTATCAAACAAGATCAAACCGCAAACAAGACTCAACAAGGAATACATGAACCAAGGGAAGACTAGTCAAAGTTGATCCCCAGTATGGTCGCCATTTTTTTGTTATGAGAAATTCACCCTACATACAGGTTGAACTCTCCTTAGATCAAACTATGATCTAAGACAGACACGAAATAAATAGTTACTGCTTTCCTTGTATATCTAGGTCATCAACCTATAGATAGAATGATGGAGACTTACTTGTTTCCCAAAGTTTTTCCTTGTTTCTTTGTCATTTTACCTCGCTTCTCCAATTCCTTCAGCGATCAAAGAGACATGAAAAACAAGAGGCATCCAAACCTTTCTACTTATACTATATCTTGTTAGGTAAGAACTAAATCTATCTATACTCGATTTTCCTTAAGCATAGACACTATCATGAACATCATAGTGAAAGGAATAGGCCAAGTTGATATTAATGGAAAGCCTATAAAAAAGGCACTTACAAATCACGTTTGATGCTGCAACAATATTATTGAAGCTCTCTAGTCCAGCCCTTGCATGAATGTATTGAGATCAAAATGATGATACTTCAATGGATTCATCCCCCTTTACCCATGAATGGCCTTGCTTATGTAGATTTTGAGAGGATTAACCACCATAGCAATTCAAGGGAATGGTTGAGATATTCACTCCTTAGGTTAGGATTTAGTACCAAAAATGAAGGGAAAATGGATGACTCAAGTTCATAAGTCATCCCTTGACCATAAAGACTCAAAAATATATTGGGATTTTCCCATAGAAAAAGGTAGATTGACTCTAACAAGACTAACTCTCTACTAATATTGGACACAGAGTGTTAGTAATGCTCCCCCACGGTTGATTAGGGAGTGTTAATGATCCCTATACATGGGTTGTATTATTCCAGATATAAAATAGTATGCAGAATAGAATTATTTTAGCATGGAAATTGAAGAGCAACAATGATATAACCAGAACAATATCATAATAATACCAGAATAACACCAGAAAGAGCACCTTGATTAATGATAGCAATGTTCACTTTCCTCTTCGAGGGGGAAAACCTCCAGCAGAGAAAATCTCTATTACAATAATCTCCAAGAAAATATTTCTCATACCCTCTATTCCTATTTATACTAAATCTATCTATCCAAAAGAACAATCTAAAGGAAGATCCTTCTAGAAGCGGAAACTTCTATTAGGTCTTCTTACATTTCACTTATTCTTCCTTATTGCTAGGCCTTATTAATATAGGCCTTTATTACATGGAATTATATTATTATACCTACGTGAGGGGTTAGGGAGGTTAGTTCCCTAACATGTCCTCCCCCTTGAAGAAAATGCTTGTCCTTGAGGCTTAAGATCAAAAAAATTTTGTAGAATGGTGGTCGGCTCCCGAGTGGCATCTTATGGAGTTGTATCTTTCCATTGGACTAACACTTCCTTGATGGTGCGATGATGGAGACGATGTTCTAGTTGGGCCAATACTTCTTGTGGCTACAACCATATGGAAACTTCTTCATCCAACTCAGGGAGACTAGTTTGAAATTGGCACTTAGTTCCAATCACCTTCTTTAAGCAGGAAACTTGGAAAACATGATGGAGCTTCAACTAACTGGGTAGAGCTAACTAATAGGCCATCAATCCCACACGCTTGAGAACTGTATAAGGACCATAAATTTTAGGTGCAAGTTCCTAAGAGTGTTCAACTTTGAGTGAATTCTTCTTATAAGGTTGTAGTTGAAGAAACACCTAGTCCCCTTCAACAAAATTTTATTCAGAACGACCTTGATTTGCTTATTGTTTCATGCAATTATGAGCCATGACCAAATTGTCTTTGAGGGAATGAAGAATAGCCTCTCAGACTGTGATATTTTTGTCAATTTACTGAATCTTCGAGATCCCTGGCCTATATGAGAGAACCGGTCGGGGATTTTGGCCATAGACTGCTTCAAAAGGAGTCATGTGAGTAGTTGTATGGTAAGATGTGTTGTACCACTATTCAGCTAGGGGTAACCATTGAGCCCACTATTTTTTCTTCTCAGATGCAAAACACCTCAAATATGTTTCCAAACACTTTTTGACAAATTCAGTCTAGCCACTCGTATGTGGGTGATAGGAAGTGTTGAGATACAATTGGGTGCCCTGTAGCTTGAACAATTGTTGCCAAAAATTGTTGGTGAAAGTGGGGTCTCTGTTAGAGAAAATAGAATTAGGCATGCCATGAAGCTTGAAGATATTATCCATGAATATTTGAGCCACTATGGCGGACATGAATGGGTGTTGAAGAACACAAAAATGAGCATATTTGGAGAGACGATCTACAACCACCATGATGACTGACTTATTACCTGATTTAGGTGAGCCCACAATGAAATCCATAGAACTATCTCACCAAATAGTAACATGAATCGGAAGCGGTTGGAGTGTGCCTGGAGCTTTGACAGTTTCTCCCTTGTTGCATTGACAGACCTCACATTCAACCACAAAGGTGTGGATGTCCTGTTTCATACCATCCCATAAAAAAAGAACGTTTGATCCGTTCATAGGTTTTGGTAAACCCGGCATGCCTAGCTGTGGGTGAGGCATGAAGTTTAAAAAGAACTATGGATTTAAGTTGTTATTGCTTTCATAAATACAAACGGCCTTTGTAGAGAAGCTCTTCATTGTGCCAAGAGTACCCTGGAGAAACTAAATAATTGCGTTGCAATTAATGGAGCATGCTATAAATTTTAGGGTCTTGCAGCCATTATTGACGAACAGCTTGGAGCCAATCTGGTACAATGAAGGAGAGGGGGAAAAGGGACCCATCTTCTTCATATTTCCAGGATAGAACATCAACCACTACATTTTCCTTTCCCTTCTTGTAAATGATCTCATAATCATAGCCAAATATATTGGTCACCCATTTTTGTTGCGTAGGGGATGAAATTTGTTGTTCCAGGAAATACTTGAGACTCTGATGATCGGTTTTGATTTGGAATTGTTGACCTGATAAATAAGGACACCATAGATCCATAGCATGCAGAATAGAGAAAAAATCCTTTTCATAAATGGATTGGCCCAAATTTCTCTCTGAAAGTTGTTTTCTAGTGAAGGCCAAAGGCTTGCCATCTTGCATGAGGACGGCTCCAATTCCTTTCCCGGAAGCATCACATTCCAATACGAATGTCTTTGTGAAGTATGGAAGTGTTGGGACAGGGATCGAGCACATAGAATCTTTCAAGGCTTGGAAGGCATGATCTGTAGCTGAAGTCCAAGTGAAAGCATTATTTTAAAGGAGAGAAGTGAGAGGAGCTACAATTTTTCCATAATTCCAAACAAAATTCCTATAATAGCTCGTTAAACCAAGAAAACCACGCAAGCTCATAAGATTTTTAGGGCAAGGCCAATACTGCATATATTAAATTTTCTTAGGATCCACTCAGACACCATCCTTTCTGACAATATGACCTAGGTATTCCACTTCTAAGGAACCAAAGGCACATTTAGATTGTTTGAGGAAAACTTGGTCCTTAGAGAGTAGATGGAGAAATCAATTCACATGGGAGATATGGGATGGACAAGTTTTACTATAGATGATAATATCATCAAAGAAAACTAAGACAAAATGATGGAGAAAAGGACAGAAGACATGATTCATAAGACTTTGGAAAGTGGAAGGAGCATTACATAATCCAAAGGGCATTACCAAGAATTCATAATGACCCTCATGAGTGCGAAATGTAGTCTTGGGAATGTCTTCTTCTTTCATACAGATCTAGTGGTAGCCAGAAAGTAGATCCAGTTTGGTGAAGTATTAATCACCACTCAATTCATCCGAGAGGTCATCAATGACAGCAATGGGGAATTTTTCTTTGATTGTGAGTTTGTTGAGGGCGCAAAAATCAAGACACATGCACCAAGTACCTTCTTTCTTGAGTACCAATACCATAGAGGAAGAATAGGGGCTAGTATTGGGACAGATAACACTTGCTTCTAGAAATTCATGAAAAAATTTCTCAATTTCATTCTTCTGGGAAAAGGGATGACGATAAGGCCAAACATTGGGAGGAAGACTCCCCGAGATGAGAGGAATGGAATGATCATGGACTCCATGGGAAGGGGGAAGTTCTTTGGGAGTGGTAAAAACAACTTGGTGGTGGGAGAAGATAGATTGGAGGTCGGGATGCACAGAAGGTGTCTCAAAATCATGAATGGAATGGATTTGGGCTATAATTCCCGAATGACCTTTTTTGAGGAGCTTTTCCATGTGATGGGAATTGATGATATCATAGGATCCTGTTGTGATTCCTTGGAACTTATATTTTTGTCCCTCATGTTGGAATTTCATGGTTAAGTCCTTAAAATCCATGAGAATGGGCATATAGTGTGTAACCATTCGACACCAAGAACAATGTCACAACCACCCATGTCTATAGAAAACGTATGGGATTTCAGGTGATACTGACCAATTTGGAGTCGCACATTTTCACATCGTCCCCCACATTTCATGGAAACTCCATTGACAATCATGATTTGAAAATTATTGATGGCACAAATGTAAAAATTGACTTCTTGGACAATGTGGCGATGAATACAATTATGGTTCTACCATTGTCCACAAGGATGATGACTTACCTATGTTTGATGTAACCAATTAATTTGAGAGTCTAGGGAGAAGAGTGTTAATGTTTATGCCATTATTATATTTCTTTTCATTTCAATAGATAAGAGAATAATAAGAACAAGATCACTGAGAAATACACATTCACAAGAGACATAGAATTTATCCTGGGAAACCCTC
>CBVK0100135306.1:0-14442 GCA_900067695.1 Picea abies | reverse complement strand
ATATATATATATATATTATTTTTCTAAGAGGAATCTAAGTCCCTTGGCTTGTCTTAGAGAAGGGATTGTTTATGTTTTCCCATCAAAAAAATTCAAAGAGACGTCTTTTGAGATGTGCATCTTAAAAGAAGGGATAGAATAATGAGAGTTTAACTGTTGAGGATATGAAAAAATAATCCCTAAGATGGATAGAGAACAATGAAATGGAGAAGGATTCACGCTCTCAAAGAGAGATCGTTTCATGGCTAGCCAAATTCCCCTTGCTGCAATCATAGGTAATGCTTTGAGAAGCTTTGTATGAGGTTTGTTCATCCAATCTTGGAGAGAATCTTGAATTTTTTCCTCATCCAAAGAACAATGATTCCCTAGTGTCTCATGAATATCTCCCTAGACAACTATCATGAATGAGTAGTTGAGAAAAAAATGAGAAATTGACTCATTACTCTTCTTGTAAACACTACATCGACCCAGACTGATGGAGCTCCTTTTCTAAAGATTGTCCCAGGTATGAGATTTATTTAATAACAAAATCGACATAAATCATTTTTCTTTTGTTAGGAATTTTAATAATATTATATAGTATTATATCATATAAAAAAGTTGTTGTTACACATCAAAATTACTCACTCTGATAGTGTTGCAAGTCATTACAAGTGTTGTAAGTGTCACAACTTGTCCACAAGTGTCGCATCTTGACTACAAGTGTTCCAAGTGTCAAAAAACATAATACTTCCATCTTGCCCATGTCGTGCCTATAATGACATCACAAAGACACTTAAGACACCTCAAAGGCTAGTTTAGAAGAAGAGAAGTCACTTGATAGGGAGTACAAACCTTTTGCACTGAAGAACCACTAAAAAATGAATTTTGGGGAGGAGCGCTCCCCTACCCACTATCAGGGAGTGCTAGCGCTTCTTGAGCCTCTTTGGGAGAGTGTTTGAGCACCCTATGCACTGGCGCAGCCGCGCTCCTCGGAGCACGTCCTCTCTCACAAGATCTTCTTCTTCTCGGCCCGAAGAACTCCAAGGTTCTTCTATTTCCCTATCGAGAAATCTGCACCCCACAGATTCTCTTCAGCGCGACTCCCCTTTGTCCAGTTGTCGGGAAATCGGTATTCGCAGCTTCGCAATTTTACGGTCAATCACGAGGCTCTCGAAACCCCGAGACCCGATGGCCAGTCAACGTTGACTTCTTATCGTACCTATCGGGACTTCTACTCTATCACGATTTTGCAACTTGCGATGTCGTGCACTTTGAATTGCCGACTCCCAATACCTGATGCGCCGAATCTCCGATGCGCACGTGTGAATTGACCTTTCCACACCCCATCACTTCGATCGAGATTTTGGAATTTGCGGGATCGTGAATCCCAATGCCAAAGGATTCAGGACTTACCTTTTCCCGATCCCTGATATCATATGCCACCTGTCCTCCACTAACCCTGACTGTGGTCCAATCGACTCTTCAGTCGAGATATTGCATTTCACAATTCAAATGGGCAAGAGTTTCTTACCTTTGAAAACCTCCATTCTTTGAACCCCGACTTACTGGGATCTCCTGACATGTGTCCTCATTGATGGATAGTTTTGGGCTTGTCGGGATAACGCTTATCGTGATATCACAATCCTCATTGTAATCACTTGGAGCTTCAACTCGCAAACCCCCGATACACAATGCCACATGTAGATCCGACGGCTCCCTCAACACGGATCAACAGTTACACTCCCCCTGAGCTTCGAACCTCTTCCACACTTACACTGTAACCTCCCTACACCTCCAGGAGATCCAACGGCCCACAGAACTTCACAAAACCTCCTCCAAGGATTTCGACCATCTTCTCTTCCCTTTGTGAATTCAGGAAATGAAGAAGTGTCTCCTCCACGAGACTCATTCTCTTTCTCGCCCACCTGCAATGCTTCCTTCGGACTTCCAATAGTAGCTTCCTTGTGCTTATCCTTTAGTGACTTCGAAGGCCTACTCCTCCGGGGATTTCCACAACTTCAGTCTTCTTAGAAACCTCCTGCACTCACTCCTTGTGGCAACCCTTCAACATCGACTAAGTGTTTAAGTCTCTTGACTCTATGCACTCCTGCAACAGCAGTCTTTAACACTTCACTTAGGTTCACAACCCTGAGAATTTTATTTGGCCTGCGCACTCCTTGCACGACACCATGCCTAACTGCACCTTCAAGGAAATGAGAACAAAATTTATCTCTAATTGAACCCTTCTGTCAACGCACTCCTTACAGACGATTCGACTGCACTCCTTGTAGGAATCTCTGGCTTACTTAGAGAAACAATTGAAACCCATTCCTTGTCCCCTTCAAACTTCATGAGTTTGAATCAAATTTTCTTCTATTAATTCAAATGCCCGTACATGGGTGTTCTTCATACAGTTCTCTGCATGTTGTTCTGCTCTTCCTGAATTGATAATATTACAATGATACAATGAGGGAGTCTATATCCATTTTCCCTCTTGGACTCTAAGCTATCAAATCTAGAATTAAATTTCTATCTAACCGCATTAAATCTATTAAATGTCGACTATCTACCTAAGGACGAGAGCTATCCGCTCAAGGTCCATTACAATATACAAAGGTGCCCTATCTTAAATGATCCATTTAAGATCCGCACAACAGTCCCAAGGCATTTTCAAAATTTGCGCTGGCTTATCCAGCTGTCTCCTGTTCCACGCTGGCTCGCTTGATGTGTTGGTGATGCTCCTGCATCATACTCCTCGGCTTGAAAACTTTCATGGGCTCCTGTCCATGAGCTCCTGCACGGTCCATCCATGCTTCTGAATCTCCACTTCTGTCTCCCAGCTGGCATCTTCAACTGGATGATTCTTCCACTTGACCAGATACTCAAAGTATTCTTTTCTCCTGGTCTTCTTACCCACTCTCTTGTCCAGTATGCACTCCATCTGTGGCTTCTCTGCAACTGGAAATTGTTTCACCCACTGGATCACTGGCTCCTCAGTTCCAGTCTCTGCTTCTCTAGCCCTATATGGGTATAAATCCACGACGTTGAATATTGGAGATATCCCGATGCCATCCGGCAACTCAATCTCATAAGCATTTTCTCTGAATTTCTTCAGGACTCTGCATGGCCCAATTTTCTTCATTTTCAACTTATTGTATGTTCCCCTTGGGAACCATTCCTTCCTCAAATGAGCCAGAAACAGATCACCAACTTCAAAATGAAGTTGTCTCCGATGCTGATCTTCTCTGCGCTTGTACTCCTGGCTTGATTTCAACAGTCGCTCCTTCACCCTGCCGTGAAGTTCTTTCATCGCCTTAGTGAATTCCTCTGCACTAGCACTGCTAGTAGCAGTTTGTTCTAAATCCCTTAACTCAGAGACTCCTCTCAAATGAATTCCATATACAACCTGAAATGGACTTTTTCCTGTACTTCGATTCACCGAATCATTGTATGCAAACTCTACCTATGGCAATATGTGGTCCCAACCGCTGTGGTGTTCTGTCACCAAACTTCTTAGCAAGTCTCCCAGACTTTTGTTGACCACTTCCATTTGTCCATCCGTCTGAGGATGATAATTTGAACTAAACGCCAAGTTAGTCCCCAGTTTTTTCCATAAGGTCCTCCAAAAATGCCCTATGAATTTAGTATCCCTGTCCGAAACTATGTTTTTTGGCAATCCATGAAGTCGAATGACCTCTTTGAAAAATAGATTTGCGATGTGAGTCACATCGTTGGTCTTCTGGCATGGAATAAAATGTGCCATCTTAGAAAACCTATCCATGACCACAAAGATTGAATCAACACCTCTTTGTGTCTTTGGCAATCCTAATACAAAATCCATGCTTATCGCCTCCCATGGCCTCTCTGGTATGGGCAATGGCTGGTAAAACCCTACATTCTGCTTTTTTCCCTTCGAATGCTGGCAAATTCTGCATCTGTCAACAAATCTCTTGACATCTGCTCGCATCCCTGGCCAAAAGTATGACTCATTCAGCTTCGTGAATGTTTTGTCATGGCCAAAATGTCCTGCTAATCCACCACTGTGTTTCTCTTTTAACAAGTTCTCCCTCATGGAGCAATTTGGAATACATAGTTTATTGCCTCTGAACAACAATCCTTCTTGGATCATATAATCTATCCAAGGACTCCTATCTCTAAGAACTGGATTCTTAGCTTCTTCATACACTTCTGCAAAATATGCATCACCTGCGTACATGTCCCTGAGGTTTTCAAAACCCAATTTTTTTACTCGGAATTCCTGCAGAAACAAACACTTCCTGCTCAAAGCATCAGCCAATTTGTTAGCAGTACCAGAAATATGCTTAATCACAAATGTGAAATTCTGCATATACTCTACCCATTTGTCATGTTTCTGATTCAACTTCTCTTGTTGAGTCACAAACTGTAATGCATGATTATCACTGTACAAAACAAATTCTTTTGGGATCATGTAATGCCTCCACTTCTTCAGGGCCTGTATGATAGCATAAAATTATTTATTATACGTGGAGTATTTCACCTTTTCCTCATCGAGCTTCTCGCTGAAATATACAATTGGTCTATCTTCCTGACTTAAGACCGCTCCTATGGCATAACCACTCGCATCACATTTCACCTGAAATGTCTTCTGGAAATCCGACAACACCAACACTGGTTGTTTCATGATCTTCCACTTCAACAGATTGAATCTTTTCTCATCTTTTGCTGTCCATTGAAAATATTCATGCCGCTTCTTCACTGTGTCCATCATTGCTGCGCTAATCGCACTAAAATTCCTGATAAACTTTCAGTAGAAAATATCCAAACCATGAAAACTTCTCACCTCGAAAATGTTTCTCGGTGATGGCCAATTCTTAATTACCTCCACTTTATTCGGATCCATCTTCAACTCATTCGCCGAAATAAAAAAACCCCCAAGTATATGAGCTGTGTCTTCATAAATGAGGACTTCTTCATATTGATCAATAACTTCTCTTGTTGTAGCTTCTTCATCACAATGGCCAAATACTTCAGGTGTTCAGCCTCTGATTTACTGTAAATCAGTATGTCATCCAAATATGCGATGACAAATTTTCTGATGAATTTCCTCAAGACTTCATTCATCAATATCATGAAGGTACTTGGCGCGTTCATCAAGCCAAACATCATGACTAGCCATTCATATAATCCAGCATTGGTTTTGAAGGTTGTTTTCCACTCATCGCCTTCCCTCATGTGAATTTGGTGGTATCCGCTTTTCAAATCTATCTTTGAAAAATACTTTGCCCCGCTCAGGCAATCCATCAGATCGTTCATTCTCGGTAGTGGAAACCTGTATCTAATGGTTATCTTGTTGATCTCCCTTGAGTCGGTACACATTCTCCATCCTCCGTCTTTCTTCGGACTAAGTACCGTTGGAATGACACATGGACTCAAGATTTCCCTGACCAATCCTTTTTCCATCAACTCCTGGACTTGCTTCTTGACCTCTTCATTCTCTTGTGGCGTCAACCTGTACGCGACTTTATTTGGAAAACTGGCTCCTGGTATGAGGTCTATGTGATGACTCACACTTCTCATCGGTGGCAACGAACGAGGTAATTCATCCACTATGATATCAGCAAACTCTTTCAATAGTTCCTATACCTCATCTAGAAAATCATCCACTCTTGTGATAGTCAGAACAATATTTGGTTTCCTGATCACCAAGAATTGTGGATCTTCTTTCTTCTTAACCTCCGTACGAAGTTTCTTCCCACTCATGAGAAGTACTATGCTGCTTACTTCCGGCTTCACCTCATTATCCTTTATCGGAAGAAACATATGGGTTCTCCCATTCTTCTGCAGAGCATATGTGTTCATTCTCCCATCATGAATCACATTTCTGTCATATTGCCATGGTCTACCCAGCAATAGATGACATACAACCATGGGAATAACATCACACAAAATTTTATCATTATATCCTCTTATTTTGAATTCAACCAAGCATTGTTTAGTAATAGTTACTTGGTGTCCTTTTTGTATCCATGAAACTCTGTATGGATTCAGATGTTCAGTCATCTCCAGTTCCAGCTTCTCTACCATCTCTGTAGAAACGAGATTATCCATTCTACCACTGTCCATGATGACCTTGCACACCCTGTCCTTGGTCTTGCAAGTTGTTCTAAATAGTCTGGTCCTTTGGACCGAACTTTCCACCTCTTTCTCAGGTGTCAAAAGGGATTTTCGCATCATAAGCGATCTTCCACCTTCTGCATCTTTGGCCTCAACATATTGCCTCTATGCCTCTGTGATGTGAGCTTCTCCAATGTCCTTCTTTTTCTCTGGACACTCATAAGACATGTGCCCATTCTTTCCACATGTGAAGCATGTGATAACTCCACCTCTTCCTCTTCCTCTACCTCTGGTACAAGGAAAAATATTTACGTCAGCATAATCTTCCCTCTATTCATTATGCTGCTCTTTCTGTTTAACATATGGTCCTCGCTGTGAGGTTCCACCTCTCTCAAATTTAACCTGAGGTTTCTTCCATTCCTCCTTGGGATTCTGGTACTTATCCTGGACAACTTCTTTGACTCTAGGCTGACTCCTACCTTGCCCTCACTGACCTTGCTTACAACTCAGCTTCTCCTCGTCTTTCAGAGCCATCTGATAAGCATCCTCCACCATCCTGATGGTAACCATGCTTAATTCATCCTGAATGTCGTATCTTAGACCATTCAGATACCTAGCAACCTTCTCATCATCACTCTCCCAATGACCTGCTCTAATGTTCAGTCGATAGAATTCTTCAGTGTATTCTTTCACTGTCATCAGCTTCTGTCTCAGGTTCTGCATCCTCCTGAACATAGTGATTTGATAATCTATTGGGATGAATTTCACCTTCATCTTTGCGATCATTCGATCCCAACTTTTGATCTTCTGCTTGCCTTTGCAACGTCTATCAGCTTGTAACTCATCCCACCATAAGGCTGCATGTCCCTTCAAGCGCGTAACATCATGCTTGACTTTCTTATCCTCTTTGATATCTTCATAATCAAAGTAAGTGTCAAGAGCTCTAATTAAATCTAGAATCTCTTCTGCATCCAGATTTCCCTCATAGACTGGAATGTCCATCTTTGCCTTTGCACCCATTCTGGCAATATCTTTAATTAGACGTTCATTCACTGCATCTTCGGCTGTAACTTCCTCCTCGTGTTCAGCTTCAACTTCGCTATTGGAATCACTCAGATCCCTTTCACTAGCTGTGCGTCTTTGGGTTGTCTCCATGTCTTCGAGTCTTGCTCAGAGATCTCTCATCTGTCTCTCCATTTCTAGATTGACTACTTTCCTGCCTCTTCTTCGCACCTCCCTGTCCTCTGGATCGGGTGATTGTCTTTCTCTCCTCGGTGGCATGGCGGATTTCTTTCTTTCTGCTACAGAAAGAAAAAATATATTACCACTTTGATACCACAACTGGCGCAGCCGCGCTCCTCGGAGCACATCCGCTCTCACAGGATCTTCTTCTTCTCGAACCGAAGAAATCCAAGGTTCTTTTATTTCCCTATCAAGAAATCTACACCCCACAGATTCTCTTCAGCGTGACTCCCCTTTTTCCACTTGTCGGGAAATCAGAATTCACAGCTTCGCAAGTTTACGGTCGATCACGAGGCTCTCGAAACCCCGAGACCCGATGGCCAGTCAACGTTGACTTCTTCTTGTACCTATCGAGACTTCTACTCTATCGCGATTTTGCAACTCACGATGTCGTGCACTTTGAATTGCCGACTCCCGATACCCGATGCGTCGAATCTTCGATCCGCACGTGTGAATTGACCTTTCCACACCCCGTCGCTTTAATCAGGATTTCAGAATTCGCAGGATCGCGAATCCTAATACCAAAGGATTCGGGACTTACCTTTTCCCGATCCCCGATATGATATGCCACTTTTCCTCCATTAACCCTAACTGTGGTCCACTTGACTCTTCCATCAGGATATCGCGTTTCACGATTCAAATGTGCAAGATTTTCTTACCTTTGAAAACCCCAATTCTCCAAACCCCGACTTATTGGGATCTCCTGACACATGTCCTCACTGATGGACAGTTTTGGGCTTGTCATCATATCATGTATCGCGATATCGCAATGCTCGTTGCAATCACTTGGAGCTTCAACTCGCGAACCCCCGATACACGATGCCATATGTAGATCCGACAGCTCCCTTGGCATGGATCAATGGTTACGCTCCTCCTGAGCTTCGAACCTCTTCCACACTTACACTATAACCTTCGTACACCTCTGGGAGATCCAATAGCCCATGGAACTTCGTGAAACCTCCTCCAAGGATTTCGACCGTCTGCTCTTCCCTTTGTGAATTCGCGAAATGAAGAAGTGTCTCCTCCACGAGACTCATTCTCCTGCTCGCCCACCTGCGATGCTTCCTTTGGACTTCCAATAGTAGCTTCCTTGTGCTTATCCTTCAATGACTTCGAAGGCCTACTCCTCTGGTACTTTCCACAACTTTAGTCTTCTTGGAAACCTCTTGCATGCACTCCTTGCGGCAACCCTTCAACCTCGACTGAGTGTTGAAGTCTCTCGACTCTGCGCACTCCTGCAACAGTAGTCTTTAACACTTCACTCAGGTTCGCAACCCTGAGACTTTTATTTGGCCTACGCACTCCTTGCATGACACTGTGCCTAACTGGACCTTCGAGGAAATGAGAACAAAAGTTATCTCTAATTGAACACTTCTATCAATGCACTCCTTGCGGATGATTCAACTACACTCCTTACAGGAATCTCTGGCTTACTTAGAGAAACAATTGAAACTCATTCCTTGTCCCCTTCAAACTTCATGAATTTGAATAAAATCTTCTTCTATTAATTCAAATTCCTGTACATGGGTTTTCTTCATACAGTTCTATGCATGCTCTTCTGCTCTTCCTTAATGTATAATATTACAATGATACAATGAGGGTGTCTATATCCGTTTTCCCTCTTGGACTCTAAGATATCAAATCTAGAATTAAATGTCTATCTAACCACATTAAATCTATTAAATTCTGACTATCTACCTAAGGATGAGAGCTATCCACTGATCAAGGTCCATTACAATATACAAAGGCGCCCTATCTTAAATGATCCATTTAAGATCCGTGCAATAATCCCAAGGCATTTTCAAAATTTGCGCTGTCTTATCCAGCTGTCTCCCGCTCCATGCTGGCTCGCTTGATGTGCTGGCGATGCTCCTACGTCATGCACCCTTTTGGGGTCGCGCTACCCTTTTCTTAGCAAATTCTGGGTTTGTTGAGGTAAATCAAGGAAGAATCCATCAACTCCTGAAGGTAGTTGGATACAAATATATGGTCAAGGCATGATCTTAGGGAATATCCTCAACTTATCCCAAATATCTCTCAAGTGGTTGGACCTCTCCAAGGTTATATAAGGAGGCTTTCTCATGGTGAAAGGTACAGGAAAGACTAGAGATTGATACCAAACTTATTATCCTATAAGTGGTATTGACATGGAAAAGAATGGAGATGTGAAACTTATGATATCATGAGTGAGATGTCATCAAATCAATTAGTGTAGATTACTTGAGCAAAGGGGTTGGACAAGGAGAACTGGAAGAAGCTACTGCACCTTCATTCAAAGGATTGTAAGTACTTTTGCTTGTTCTCATTAATATAATCAATGCTTGGCCTATTTCTTTCAAACTTGTACTTGTTCCATATGTGTTTGTCTGCAGTAGATGGATCTATGATTGGGATAATATCAGTAGAGTAGGAATTCCATTTTATCTTTTTTTGTTCTACAGGACTTATCAGGGAGCTCAGGATCGAAGCTCATCCAGGACTTTGCAAACACAAACGTCGCTAAAAAGGTAGATATCTTTCTCCTTCTCTTTCATTAATTAGCTTGATTAGATCTAAAAGGATGCCAGTGTCCATGTTAAGCACTTTTCTATCTTGGCCTTAGGAGTCTAGAGACCAAGAGGGAATCCACTTGTCCGCGGGGGGATTCACCTACAACAGAAATTGGCGACTCCACTGGGAAAGGAGCTCTGATTTTTGTTTCCATTCCCAGATCTTGTTTTGACCCTTTTCCCACTGATTTGATCTTCTCCACATTGTATTTTTCATTCTTATATTTGTTTGATTTCCTTTTTATGTCATCATGATCACCCTAATTGACTAAATTTCCTTGATTTTTTGAGTTTCTGGATTTTTTTTTCTGAGTTTTTGGAGTAGAGCGCTCCCCTCCTGTTGCTTTCAGAGCACTAGCACTCCCTTGTAGCCTTACACAAAGCATTGGAACACTCTGGTTCCCCTTACACCAGAGAGCTACCCCATTTTTGTGAAAAAATTTCCATATTTTTCATTTTCTGAAGCTATTTCTTGGTTTTGGAATTTTCTCAGGGTCCCATACTCTTAGTCCATGTTGATATTGGCTTTCAAACACCCTTATTTATGATAATTCATCATCTTTTGTTTAGGATTTTGACATTTTCTTTCCTTGCCTTGAAGCCACTCTTTGTCTTTGCTAACCTAGAGTTAACTTGTTGTTTTCTTCTCCTTTATCTGACTGAGTGAAAACTTTTGTGAGGAAATCCAAAGGTTTGTGACCCTTTTCATTTGATCTTTGAGGTCAACTTTCCATCATTTCTCTTTTGTTTGAGGTTTTTTGGTTCTTGTTTGCAATTTGGTTATCTTTTTCCTTCTTGTTTATTTCACGACGATAGTGTGTTTTTTGTTTTATGTGAGGTTTTATTTTGATTGTTTAATCCTGAAGTCTGATTGACATTTAGAAGTCTTACATATAATTATCATTCACATGTAAACAAAATGACATATTTTAGTGATTGGTTTGGATATTAGAAGGCATTTCTGAAATTTTTAGCATTACATTGGATTTGAGTGAGAAACAAATTGATTAAGGGCATTGCATATTAGTGTTTGACAGTGAAAACAACTTTTCTCCTTCCCTTAAATAGCCATTCATTGAAAGAAACGAATTCTTATCATCTTCTTGTGCGTTTTTTGAGAATTAAGTCATCATACCATCAGTTTCATTGTCATACACCCTCTAAGCAAAGAACAACCATAAAATCAATGCTAATTAAAAAATTATCTAGAACACTTTTTGTTTTTAGGATCTTCCACCAACATTAGACTAGGATTAGCACTTTGGATTAGGCTGTGAGTACAACTCTCCAAATTTTTCAAAACGAACATTACCATCCTGAGATAGGGAGAGTCAAATCCAACTATCGTATAGGCTTTATCGGATCCCCCTCACACACAGGCGTTACGCACGAGGTGGCATTCGAGTGAGTTACGGAGATTATCCCTCTGTGGTTCAACTGTTTGTAGTGGTCATATCATATATTGGGGGTCACTTGAAGGTATACCCATGATTATGTGTGGGAGGCTCTCGAGTTTATTTCAGACTTGTTATCCTGCCCATACATTCAGATCGAACTATCGATTGTACCTGCCCAGGGGCTGACTGCAAGTTGGTGTCCTTAGTTTCCATAATCCTTAGGTACTTACATGAGGTGACAATGAAGGGAAGTCTCACCGTACTCGGAACAGACATTGGTCAAACTCAGTCGAGCTCCTTGGAGGGTAAATCCACAATTATTGCATGGAATCTTGCACCAAGGTGAAATTCTATTATGCAGGTCATCATTGAAACTATTCCACCATATCCTAGACCTTTATTGACTTGATCATGCAATGTTGGATTTCATCACCAAATAGTATGATCATCGAAAGAAATTTTGTTTTCTTGGTTTTGATTCCTAGATTTTATTAGTGTATGCTACTTCTTTTTGTTAGTTGTCCCTAGATTTTCAGCATGTACTGTTATTCTCCAAAATTGAGACTGTAGATGATAAAGGTCTTCATCGATCACGTAGGATGCAAGGGCTACCTCCGGAAGGCTACCAACCCTTACCTCCTAACCCTCCAAAAGACAACTACCATGGAGAGGTAGAAAATAAATCTGACACTGGGAGTGTTGTTGCTCCTTCGTTAGACAATCATGAAGACACTTTAGTTACAGTTGAGAATCCCACTCCTCGCACATCTGTTTCAACCATTCTTCTTGAACCAATTTTGCTTTGTTTAGACTCCCTTGGGAATGTCATAGATGAAGAAGTCCCATAGTTACCTACGAGAGCTTTTACCGACACATATATGGGATACACAGAACCAACCTTTAGTGATGATTATAGGACTCCTGTTCATCCTACCACTACAGTAGATACAAATCCCACACCTTCTCTTTCTATATGGAGGACTTCATTAGGAAGCGATCTCTATGAGCATTTCGAATCCTTTCAACAACCCTTTAATCCTATGACCCTCTAGTTGAAAGTGGGCCATCTGGTCAAATGATGAATCAGCCCATCGATCAGGTCATTAACCCTACTGTTGCATCAACACAAGTCTATCCTAATGTTGGACTCATCACCTCTACTCATTCACAAGGCACTTCAATCCTTACCCACGGGTTTACAAACTTTCACTCTACAACTCCACATGTTCCGCACAATCTTGTTGGGACATCTTTTCACCCGAGAATGTAGACCCTTGCCAACCAAATACAACCGACTAGAGGGAAACCACCATCTAGCGGACCTATCCCTCCTGGAAGACCACCATCCTATGGCAGGTCTACCCCTCCCAGGGGACAACCCCTTTTTCATGTTCTTCCCAGAGGGAAACCTCCCTTTTCGAGTCATACCCTAGTCGTTAATATAGGAGGGAAACCTTTGTCTCTTGGGGGACACTCATATCATAACCCACAAGGAGGAGTATCGATTCATGTTCCTTCTGAACCGTCTTATGGACAACCTTATCCGGGAGGCATACCAAACACCACCTGGAGTCCTCAAGGAAAAACACCTTATACCCCCATGGGACTAATGTGTATCTGCCTCCGAGATCTACTCCTTACCCTCCTCAAGGGCACAATGTTCATCCTCTTTTTGGGAAAACAAATCACCCAGCCTATAATGCTCAAAACCCATCGGGTTATGCAAATGTTTCTCAACCATCGTCGAATCCTATTTATCCTAGTCAGTAACAACCATATGTAGGAGGTCCTACTTGTTACAACTATCCACCTAACCCAGTTTATGGTCCTACTGGTGTTCCTATGCCACACGAGTATCATCCACAAATTAACTGACAACTACCTTTCCTTGCGACTCTGGATCTCCCAAAATTGTCTCGGTTAACCAATGATCCTATTTTTCATTCACCAATTTGGCCAGTTATTCCAGCGAAACTTCCTTCCGATATCCCAAAATTTGACGAAAAATCTAGAGAATATCCAAATAACCATGTGATGAATTTCCATCTGTGGTGTTCATCAAACTCCCTCATTGATGATTCTATACATTTTCATCTTTTCCAGTGAACATTTACGGACTCAGTAGCAAAGTGGTATATTGAACTACCATGTGCTTCTTTCCATGATTTCAACTCCCTTGCCATGTCTTTCCTCACGCACTTTCAACTACCTATTCACTACGAGATGGATACTGAACTCTTGACCTCCCTTCGTCAAACTGACTTTGCGCATATCTCTGACCATATTCATAAGTGGAGATGATGATGAAGGATGATCAAGGTAATCATTCTGGACATATTATTGGTGGAATGGTTTACTAAATCACTTTTACCCCCAATCGCTCGCGACATCGCTATGGGTGGTGCTGTCACCGAGGAAGAAACCATTGCTCGACCTCAGTACCTAGATTTATTTTATTCAAAATATGGTACTTTATATGATTTGCTTCCAAATTTTTCTTGAGCTAATACCGATCCATCCAAGCCTTCATCCTCATCTCATGCAGATAGTTTTATCGGTTCGGTCAAAACTCAATCTACTTCCCAATCGACCACACTCTCCTCCACCTCCCCCGAAACTCAGATATCTAAGGTGAATGTAGTTCAATCTTCTCCTTCACAACAATCTGGAGGTAAGAAGAAGACAACAAATAAATAAAAAAAAAACTAATAAGAATGAACAACCAAAAAATCAAGCTCAAACACTTGCTACCAAAAAGAAACCACAAGGAAAACTGAAATTCCCATGTATCATTTGTGGTGATGATCACTACACTCGAGACTATCCACATCGCAATGAAGTGGCCAAACTTTTCCAAAGAAATTCACAACCCATTGTGCTTACTCATCCTTTTCCACAACAACAATCCTTGGTTGCTCAAACCCCCTCTCCTCGGGGTATTTCTAGCCATCCTCATGATGAGGCCTCGACGAGTCCACATATTTTTATGTTTAATGGGATTAATTTGACCACTCTCTCTCTAAGACATATGACACAACAGGTAACCCTGACAAAGGAAAAGTCACTAACAGTACCAGTACTTTACCATATCTCTCCATCGGTTAATCCTCTATCTGGACCACTTCAGATTGAGAAACCTACATTCAAATCTATCTTATGCCGTGAGATCGGAAGAG
>CBVK0100135305.1:0-14443 GCA_900067695.1 Picea abies | reverse complement strand
TTGCCTTTCCTTCACTTGCCTTGCCTTGCCTTTCCTTCACTTGCCTTGCCATGCATTTCCATGTTGTTAGTCTCTAATTTTGCTTTGATTTAGTGAGAAACCCTGATCCTAAACCCTTCCTACCTGCACTTAATCAACTTCTTTCATTTTTATTGTTTTCAATTTGTTATGGTTTGCATTTTGGTTCTTTGGACAATTTCTTCAAGTTTGAATTTTTAAGACATAGTTTGAATGATGTGTCACTTCCTATGTCTATTTGAATTTTGCAAATTCAAATTATGCTAAGTCACTAATAACGCTATTGGAATAACATTATTCCTGCAGAGCAAATATAATCATGCCTTAATATGCGCCCGCCACCCAAATTTTGTTATGATTACACAGATCGTGGAATAAGAGTTCACATGTGTCCCACGATGGCTTTGCAATCATTTCACGATTCAAACCATTACATGACTGGATTTCTCTGTACCCACAAAGGACAGATTTCAAATTGTTCCATTCCCAAGGATCATTATTTGAACTTGTCACTCTACAGTTTGAATTCACTGAATTTTAGGCGCAGGTGTTTGCTCAGAAGTGTACCCACAAAGGACAGATTTCAAATTGTTCCATTCCCAAGGATCATTATTTGAACTTGTCACTCTACAGTTTGAATTCACTGAATTTTAGGCGCAGGTGTTTGCTCAGAAGAAATAGTTATATATTAACCAATTGCAGGTGGAAAAGTCAGAATCCGAGTAGTGCTAGTTATATCACTATGTCATGGTGCCTAAAAGGAGTGGGAAAGTGGTCAGACTAGAACCTGAGGGCACCGAACTTCTTGAAGCTTATCCCCAGATGGCTCAGAAATTCAGAGATGCTGGTTGGTACGAATTCCTTAACACTTTCCAAGGTCACGATGAACAAGTTTCTATGGAGTTTGCACTGAATTTTGATGGTTACGAAGTGGAGATCGGGAAGCTGCTTATGCTGGTGATAGAACATACAATTGCCAAATCTTGCAGGTTGGTGGTTGGAGGAGAACGATGGTGGAAGAAGGAGCATGTGATTACCGAGTTTGTTAATCAATTCTTGCTTCTAGATAGCATGTGATTTCCGAGTTTGTTAATCAATTCTTGCTTCTAGATAAGCAAAATCCAAATTGGAGAAAGGGAGTCCCTCATAGTTGGATTAGACCAGAATGGCACACTGCTATGATCGTTATCCATAGGTATATCACCTGCAAAGGTAGATTCTCACTGATCTATATCTACCAAATTAGGTTACTAATACATCTAAATGGCGATTATCCCTTAAATCTACCTTATTTTCTGCTCAAAATCTTGACAAAGATGTCGAAAAGAGTGCAGTCACTCTCCTCCAATACAAAGAGCATCATGTTTCATCAAGTTTTAATTAAAACTTTAGTTATGTCTGCTTTGAGAGAAATACAAAAACCCTGGAGTTGGCTCATGCAATCTTTAAACCCTAACTCACAGTCCAACAAACAAAGGAAAGGTAAACGAAAAAAGATTGTCACACAGAAATGAGATATTTCAATTGATGAAATCCCTGTCAAAGAAGAAATGCCTATTCTCAAAGTAATGAGGAATAATAGAGGTAAGAGCCCGAAGTTGGACCCAGAAATTGAAATGTGTTCTGAGGAAGATATTAAAGGGGAAGAAGAGTCAGATGAAGATTTTGATATGAAAACTAAAGCCAAGCATGAACCACCATCAACCAGTAAAAAGAGCGTTGCAGTCAGAGGGCAAAGAATAAAGGTGTGCCTATGTATCAAAACCCTAGAAGGAATTCTACTAGGGTTACTAACAAATACAGGTTGAAGTCAAAAGCCATGTTCAATCCATCAATCAAAGAAGAGAACATCATAGTTATAGACGATCACTCTGAAGATACTTAACCAAGTACCAGGAAAAAGGTAAAAGAAACTTCACTGCATAAGAAACCAGCAAAGAAAGGTAAACAGATTATTTCATCATCTACAGGACCTGTAACAAGAGCTACAACTAGGCTATCAAAAGCTAAAGAAATTGCTAAAGGTATCAATGAAATCCCTGAGAATAAAAGGAGTTCCCTTGTAAATTCAGATGACATATCAGATATGCCTGAAGCTATGGATTCAACAAGTTCTGATGAAGAACATAGCTCGAGATTGGTTGCTAAATACCAAGTTATATCGAGAGAACCCAAGGTTGCCATAAATCCAAATGAACCTGCACCTTCTGAAGAATCCCTTGAATTCAAGGTAAAAGTTAGAACTAACAGAGAGAAGATCAAGGAACTCCAGAAGACAGTGAGACAGTTAAAGAAGGAAAAATCCCATATAGAACAATGGAATGCTCACCAACAAGAAAAGATTCAAGGTCTCAAGAAGAAGAAAAAAGAGCAGAGGGAATTGCTCAAAGAGCTCAGAGGAATAAACTTCAAACTCTATTGGCATAATGTTGTGCTTACCACAAAACTCAAATAGAAAACAACCAAAGCCACTGTTGTTATCATATCCTAAGAATTTCATGAAGATCGACACAATCATAATTTTGATGATCTCCAGGGAATATGGCAGTGTTTACTTGTTTAGCTTTGAAATGCAAAGACCTCAAAATGTTTGACCAAATCGAACTAATCCCTGTTTGTAGAAACGAATGTAATGCTGGCAAGATCATACGATATTAAGTTATTGAGCAATGATCTATTTTTGGAAAGTAAATGCTCATTTTGAGCTAACATCCCTAATAGATAGATACTATCCAGATCTAGTCATTAAGGATACTCCATAAAATCGGATCGGGGGTTTTTGTGGTGTTTTAAATAGGCAGTGGGAAGACTCTATTATGGTCGAAAAATTGGAGATCCAGAGGACTTATGTTGAAATTCCTTGTAAGGAATTACTATTATATTTTGACACTTAATAGAAAAGGCATATGGATGGTTAGACACTCTTTCTACTCCATTTTCTTTCTTCATGCTTGAATTCATTATTCAAATTGCAATGCATTTGTTTCTTGATTGATAATTAAAACAGTAAATAATTTGTTGTGGGAATTATTTTCAAGTTTGATTTCAAGCTGATGGTTTTGTTTCTTTATGATATTTTGAAACAAAGATTTATGTGAAGTTGGCAAATTGAAAGCTTCATCCTCTCTTTTTCAAATTGGTCTAATCAATCTATGTGACTAACTTTTATTCAATCAATGGGATATACTATGTTCTGATTTTGATTTTCATGTTATGTTATAACCTTGAGCCAATTTTCAACCACCTTATTCAAAAATCAAACCTTAAAAAAACCTTCAAAACATTTTGAAATAAATTGATGATGCCCTAGCTTGCACCCTCTCATAGTCAGTGCAACTTTAGGGACTAACATCTTTTGGCGCCATTTCCGGGGATGAAGGAACGAATATTTTTTCCCTGGGGAAACGACAAAGTTTAGATTCAAATCCGGATGGTGAACAAGATTTTGAACATTCCATAAGACTGTGATTATTCACTTGGCGACTCCTCTGCGCTAATTCTGGCTCCTAAAAGAGAAGGTAAGGACCTAAAACTCCTCCAACTTCATCATCTACTAAGAGACCAGTAACCAGCAAAAACCCAGATCCTGAGCCTGTTGCAGGAGTTCCTGATCCTGAAAAATTATTAAGAAAACCTAAATTTATCCCTAGACAACCTTCTCTCTCAAAGGAAAAATTATCTTCAGAAAGTAGTCAAGGATAGTCCTCTGAAGTCACTAAAATCCAATCAGATCAAGAGGAGATTCCTGAAAGTGAAGTTAAACCTGTTATTGAGCCTGCTACAGTTTCTTTCCCTTCAACCATCTCAGAAATAAATCTAGATCAGTGGAAGATACTTGTTGAAATCATTGAACAAGAATATTCGAACATCTTTCCTGTGTCTGAAACTTTGAAAGATCACAATAAAGTTATTAAGAATGAACCAGAAGCACCCTCTTCATCTCTTGGATCTCTCCCCCCTGAAGAATTTAAATCACGTTATTCTTCTTTTGAGAATCCTCTGTTTCTTGGTCCATCATCCAATTATAGTTCAGAAGAAAATTTCCTATCTGATAAATATCAATATTCACAGTCAATATAGTTAAGTTGTCATACACAAGAATCAGTTTCACCTTCAAACTCAACAATCTTGCTTACTCCCAAAACTCAAACACCAAGAATGGAAAATATAGACAGAATGGATGCAATTGTTGCAGCAAGGTATGCCCCTTTAGTCCTCCCACAAGTCATGTTCTCTTTTCCACCAAATGATTATATGAAATATTTGCCCAGATTTAATGGAGAAGGAGGAGTTACTGTTGAAGAGCATTTGAGTTCCTTTTACATTTTTGCAGATAATTTCAATGTAGAGCATGAAGATGTATGGATGAGATTGTTTGTGCAGAGTTTAGATGGCGAAGCAAGAAAGTGGTTCAGGAGTTTGCCACCTAATTCAATTGCTAGTATTGAAGCCTTGGATGACATCTTCCTTAGACACTAGGGAGACAAGAAAGACTTTGTATATTACATCACCAAATTTGGTGCTTTAAAAAGGAAACAAGGAGAATCAATACCTGACTTTACCAAAAGATTCAACAAAATGTATGGTAAAATTCCCGATGAGATCAAACCTTCAGAAGCATCAGCTAAAATCACATTTGCCAATGCTTTCGATGCAGAATTATCCTTGTTGCTAAGAGAAAGAAGTTCTGCTACTCTCAACCAAATGCAGGAAGCTGCTATTGAGGTAGAATCAAATATATTAGCAGTAGACAGATTGAAGTCTAGAGGAGACAGAGACAGAAAAAAGCAAAAAGAAGAGATGCCTTCTTCTTCCAATACAACATCTGATTCTAAGATAGACGAAGTGGCTAAGATGTTGAAAGATCTGACATCTGAGATGGAAAGATTGAAAATGGAACAAAAACAACCCAGTAGACCTGCACAGGAGGGTGGATACATAAATCAAAACCAGTTCAGGAAGCCGAACAATGCACCTCAAATCTTACCAAGAGAAAAGAAAAATCAAGAAGACCAAAAGGTTCTACCTCCATTCCAGAATAATGTAGTAGATGAGGAGGAAGATGAAGACGATACAAAAGATGACCCTACAGTACATTTAAATGATTCTGAAACATCTCCTATACATGTTACACAACAAGAGTATGAAGACACTTTGGTTTTAAACCAGTATGGGGAAGGAGATGTTGATGAGGCTTTTCAGAAAGAACCTAAAAGGAAGAAATACAATCTCAGATCTGGTTCAAATGCACCTAAAATGGATAAACATGTTTCCACTAAGAAGGCCAGTACTCCAGTTAAAACAAGAATCATTAAAGAAAGCCCCAATATTCAGGTTGACCAACCAATGAAGCAACCTACCAAGGTTAGTACTGCAGATATAAAGGAACTAGAAAAAAGCGTTTCTTCTTTCAGTTTAGAGAATGAAATTAACAAAATCAAGATTTATGTGCCTTTGCTAGAACTCATGAAAATAGATCCCTTTAGGAAAATTGTACTCAAGGCTCTATAGTCTCCAGTTCAGGTTACCTTTTCAGATACAGTCAATCTAGAAGATGAGAATCCTGTTGTAAATATTGGACCTCATATTGAAGATAAAACCATTGCTTCTCCTCCATTCTACGTTTCACTAAATATACATGACAAAATATTGCATAATTGCCTAATGGATTCAAGTGCCTCGCATAATGTCATGCCTAAGGTGGTGATGGAAGAGTTAGGGTTAGATATCACTAGACCTTACCACGATCTATATTCTTTTGACTCCAAGAAAGTCAAATGTCTTGGAGTTATGAAGGATGTGGTTGTTACTCTCTCCCAATTAGCTATGAAAAGTGTAGTAATGGATGTTATTGTGGCTGATATACCTCCAAAATTTGGGATGCTTCTGTCAAGGTCCTGGGCCTAAAAGGTAGGGGGTACTCTGCAGACGGATCTTAGTTATGCAACCATACCTGTTTTTGGTGGGGAATAGCGAAGATTATACAGAGAAGTAAGACTCGCTTATTTGGTAAGTGATCACAAAAACCCCACTAATCATCCTATATATGCTATAGAATATGATCTTTGTTCTTCTATTTTTCATATGAGTGATCAAATGGAAGAAATATCAGTTAAGAAAACATCAACTGCAGTTGGGGACAATGCTGATAATTTTGTTTGGAAATTTTTTTTTGATGGGGCATGTTCTAGAGAAGGTTATGGTGTTGGGATTGTCTTCATTTCTCCGACTAAGGAGGTTATTCCTATGTCATATAAGCTTGAATTTGACACAACTAATAACATCAGTGAGTATGAAGCCTTATTTTTGGGGTTGAAAGCTGCTAAAAACATGGGCATAGATAAGCTCTCTGTTTTTGGAGATTCAGAACTTATTATTCACCAGATCATAAATATATATCAAAACAAATAACAAAGGTTGAAACAATACATAAATGAGGTGTGGGATTATATAGATAATTTATTTTTAGCATTCAATCGTACTTTTGTGCACATAAATTTAAATTAGCAGGCTAACTCTTTGGCAGTTGCAGCTAGTAACTTCAAAACTCCAATGTTCCCTAATCTAAAATTTGAAGTTGAGGTTCGACATAGACCTTCAATACCAGATAACATCAAACATTGGCAGGTCTTTAAAGATGATGAGGAAATTTAAAGATTCTTGAAAACTATTGAAGAGTTTTCTAACATTTCAATAGATTAGGATGAAGAAGATGGTGAAGTAGAGATACATGTTGCAGGTGCTCTTCAAGATAATATTGCTGGACACAAAATTATTGAATTGAAGACAAACCATCTGCCTGAAGGTTTGGTCCCATTAGAGAGGTTGTTCAACCACAACGATGTTTCCAGGAAGGTTTTTATTCAAACAGAAGAAATTGACGTAGTGGACTGTGACATCAGCCCCGATACAAATCCCAGGCTGGTCAAAATATCTAGAAAACTGTCACAAAAATAGAGAGAAGCATATGTTGAATTAATGAAAGAGTATTCTGATATATTTTCCTGGTCCTATGAAGATTTGAAAGTGTTGATACATAAATAATACAACACAAAATTCCTTTGAAACCTGGATCAAAACCTGTCAAGCAAAAGTTCAGGCAATTTAATCCTTTACTGCTACCCATAATAGAAAAAGAGATGAAAAGGTTATTAGAGGCTAAAATCATAGTTCTGCTGAGATACTCAGAGTGGGTAGCTAACCTTGTACCTGTCAGGAAGAAGAATGGAGAGATAAGGCTTTGTGTCGACTTCATAAATTTGAACAGATGTTCATTAAAAGACAATTATCCGTTACCAAAAATGGATTATATCTTACAGAGAGTTGTTGGTGCAAAGAGGATCTCTATGCTTTATGGATACTCAAGATACAATCAAATATCAGTAGTAGAAGAAGACAAAAATAAAACAACTTTTACCACTCCCTGGGGCACTTTTATGTACGAAAAGATGCCTTTTGGATTGGTGAACGTGGGAGCTACATTTCAAAGGGATATGGACATCATTTTTATTGGCGAAAAAGACAGGTTTGTGGTTATATATCTCGATGATATCACTGTATTTTTGACATCTGATGAAGAACATCTACAACACTTGAAGCAGACTTTCGAGAAATGTAGGAGGTATGGTATATCACTTAATCCTAAAAAATCACATTTTCCATGGAGCAAGGAAAGATAATAGGACACATCGTTTCACCTGAAGGTATTAAAATAGATCCTGAAAGAGTAAAGGCTATTGAAGGTATTAAAATAGATCCTGAAAGAGTAAAGGCTATCCAACAAATAGACATTCCGAGAAACAAAAAGTCTATTCAGTCCTTCATTGGTAAAATTAATTTTTTAAGGAGGCTTATACCTAACTTCGCAGAGATTATCAAGTACATTACTGACATGTTGAAAAATGATGCAGAAATTAAGTGGATAATAGAAGCGGAAGAATATTTTGAAAGGATTAAGCAAGCTATTGTTTAGGCACTTATTCTCATTAGCCCAGATTACTCCAAAGAATTCATGATTTTTTCATTTACATCGGAAAATACAATAGTTGTCGTTCTTCTGCAAAGAAATGACCAAGGATACAAGCATCCCATCTCCGTCTTCAGTAAAACTCTCAGAGACTTTGAATTGAAGTACAATATAATAGAAAAACAAGCCTATGCTCTGGTAAAGGCTTTAAAATATTTCAGAGTGTATATTCTTCAATCTGAGATTACAGCTTATGTCCCAAGCAGTGCAGTCAAAGAAATACTAGTTCAACTTGATTGCGAAGGAAAGCAAGGAAAATGGATAAAAAAAATCCTAGAGTATGATCTCACCCTAAAGCCTACTCAGCTAATAAAAGGACAAGGCCTTGCCAAATTAATGATAGAGTATAATTGCAAAGCAATTGGGTTATACCATCTTTCGAACAAGACACAAGATTCTTCTCTCCATATTGAAGAAACAAACTCACAGGTTAACAACAAGTATGTTTCTTCACCATGGTACAAAGATATCGTATTTTTTCTGCTGAATTTTTAGTCTCCCCTGGAGTTAGATAAATCAAAATTCAGATCATTGAAGCTAAGAGCAATAAAGTATTGCATTGTTGATCAGATCTTATTCTGGAAAGACCCTAATGGTTTTCTGTTGAGGTGTGTTGATGAAAAAGAAGCTAAACAAATTTCTCATGATCTACATCATGGTGTGTGCGGAGGCCATCACCATTGGAAGGCTACTACCTTCAAGATTCTTAGAGTAGGCTATTATTGGCCAGTTCTATTCTCAGATGTTTTTACTCAGGTCAGGGCATGTGAACCCTTTCAGAAATTTGCTGGAAAGCAGAAACTCATGTCTTTGCCTCTGAAACCAATCATCACCCATGGACCATTCCAACAGTGGGGCTTGGATTTCATTGGAGAGATTAACCCCTCATCTTCAAGACAACACTAATGGATTCTTACAGCCATTGATTACTTTACGAAATGAATCAAAGTAATTCCAACTCGGAACGCAACCGACAAGGTAATCATGGAATTACTGGAAGGATATATCTTTTCCAGGTTTGGCTGTCCTAAAAAACTAGTCACTGATAATGCAGAAGATTTTAGATCAAATTCCATTATTGAATTTTGCAATAAGTATAGTATCAAATTGGTTCATTATACTCCCTACTACCCCCAAGGGAACGGGTTAGCAGAATCCTCCAATAAAATTTTGATAAGAATTATCAAAAAACTACTGGCAGAAAATAAAAAATCATGGGATACCAAGTTAAGTTTTCCCTATGGGCTGATCATATCAGCAACACGAGGTCTATTGGGACTTCTCCTTTCCAGATGGTATATGGGACAGAAGCTATTCTTCCAAATCAATTAGGCCTACCAGTTTTAAAGTTTTTACAAGAAGAGTTAGAGGAACCCAACGATCTCCAAAGGAGAATTTTTCAGATGATTGAGGTTTAGCAAGTCAGAGAACAGATGAATCAGAAAGTTGTTTCTCACCAGAGCAAAGTCAAAGCCACATTTGACTAGGAAACTAAAAAACAGTTTTTTAATGAAGGGGATTTGGTGTTAAGGTGGGATGCCAGGAGAGAAGATAAAGCAAAACATGGCAAGTTTGATAATCTATGGTATGGTCCTTTCAGAATAGCCAAGGTAATGGACAATAACACTTTCCTCTTGCATAATTTAGACAACACAGATATTTTTGGAGGCTCAGTGAATGGGAGGTTCTTGAAGCACTATTTCCTCTAAAGACTCATCAAGTTTTCAGTTAGAAAAGTAGGTTTTCTTTTCAATAAAGACTCCATACACCCAATGGAATTGTTTTACAGTTATGCTATGAATAAATACTGACAAAGGCAGAGAGACCAGTGAATCGGAAATAATGGAAAGGCATTGGTCTGCAGTTCTTGGAGTTTACTATAAAAACTCCATCCCCAGAGGGAGCCAATGTTAGTCTCTAATTTTTCTTTGATTTAGTGAGAAACCCTAATCCTAAACCCTTTCTACCTGCACTTAATCATCTGCTTTCATTTTTATTGTTTTCGATTTCTTATGGTTTGCATTTTAGTTCTTTGGACAGTTTCTTCAAGTTTGAAGTTTTAAGACATAGTTTGAACGATGTGTCACTTCCTATGTCTGTTTGAATTTTGCAAATTCAAATTATGCTAAGTCATTAATAACGCTACTAGAATAAAATTATTCCTGTAGCGCAAATATAATCATGCCTTAATATGCGCCCGCCACCTAGATTTCATTATGATTACACAGATCGTGGAATACGAGTTCGCATGTGTCCCACGATGGCTTTGCAATCATTTCATGATTAAAACCGTTACATGATTGGGCTTCTCTGTACCCGCAAAGGACCGATTTCAAATCGTTCCATTCCCAAGGATCATTATTTGAACCTGTCACTCTGCGGTTTGAATTCACTGAATTTTAGGCGCAAGTGTTTGCTCAGAAGAAACAGTTATATATTAACCAATTGCAGGTGGCAAAGTCAGAATCCAAGTAGTTCCAGTTACAGAACTGTGTCATGGCACCTAAAAGGAGCAGGCAAGTGGTCAAACTAGAACCTCAGAGGACCGAACTTCTTGAAGCTTATCTCCAGATGGCTCAGAAATTTAGAGATGTTGGTTGGTACGAATTCCTTACCACTTTCCAAGGTCACGATGAACAGGTTTCTATGGAGTTTGCACTGAATTTTGATGGTTATGAAGTGGAGATCGGGAAGCTTCTTATGTTGGTGATAGAACAAACAATTTCCAAAGCTTGCAAGTTGGTGGTTGGAGGAGAACGATGGTGGAAGAAGTAGCATGTGATTATCGAGTTTGTTAATCAATTCTTGCTTCCAGATAAGAAAAATCCAAATTGGAGAAAGGGAGTCCCTCACAACTGGATTAGACCAGAATGGCACACTACTCTGATCGTTATCCATAGGTATATCACCTGCAAAGGTAGATTCTCACTGATCTATATTTACCACATTAGGTTACTAATACATCTAAATGGCAATTATCCCATAAATCTACCTTATTTTCTTCTCAAAAGCTTGAAAAAGATGTCAAAAAGAGTGTAGACACTCTCCTCCAATACAAAGAGTAGCTTGTTTCATCAAGTTTTAATTAAAACTTTAGTTATGTCTACTTTGAGAGAAATACAGAAACCGTGGAGTTGGCTCATGCAATCTTTAAACCATAACTCACAGTCCAACAAACAAAGGAAAGGTAAAGGAAAAAATATTGTCACACAGAAACGAGATATTTCAATTGATGAAATCCCTGTTAAAGAAGAAATGCTTATTCTCAGGGTAACAAGGAATAGCAGAGGTAAAAGACCGAAGCTGGACCTAGAAATTGAAATGTGTTCTGAGGAAGATGTTAAAGGGGAAGAAGAGTCAGATGAAGATTTTGATATGCAAACTACAACCAAGCATGAACCACCATCAACCAGTAAAAAGCGCACTGCAATCAAGAGGGAAAAGAATAAAGGTGTGCCTATGTCTCAAAACCCTAGAAGGAATTCTACTAGGGTTACTAACAAATACAAGTTGAAGTCAAAAGCCATGTTCAATCCATCAATCAAAGAAGAGAACGTCATAGTTATAGACAATCACTCTGAAGATACTGAAGCAAGTACCAGGAAAAAGGTAAAAGAAACTTCACTGCATAAGAAACCAGCAAAGAAAGGTAAACAAATTGTTTCATCATCTACAGGACCTGTAACAAGAGCTACAAGTAGGCTAGCAAAAGCTAAAGAAATTACTAAAGGTATCAGTGAAATCCCTGAGAATAAAAGGAGTTCCCTTGTAAATTCAGATGACATATCAGATATGCCTAAAGCTATGGATTCAACAAGTTTTGATGAAGAACATAGCTCGGGATTGGTTGCTAAATACCAAGTTAAATCGAGAGAACCCAAGGTCGCCATAAATCTGAATGAACCTGCACCTTCTGAAGAATTCTTTGAATTCAAGGTAAAAGTCAGAATTGACAGAGAGAAGATCAAGGAACTCCATAAGATAGTGAGATAGTTAAAGAAGGAAAAAACCCATATAGAACAGTGGAATGCTCATTAGCAAGAAAAGATTCAAGGTCTCAAGAAGAAGAAGAAAGAGCAGAGGGCATTGCTCAAAGAGCTCAGAGGAATAAAATTCAAACTCTATTGGCATAATGTTGCGCTTACCACAAAACTCAAACAAAAAACAGCCAAAGCCACTGCTGTTATCATATCCTAAGAATTTCATGAAGATCGGTACAATCATAATTTTGATGATCTCCAGGGAATATGGCAATGTTTACTTGTTTAGCTTTGAAATGCAAAGACCTCAAAATGTTTGACCAAATCGAACTAATCCCTGTTTTGTAGAAACAAATGTAATGCTGGAAAGATCATACGATATTAAGTTGTTGAGCAATGATCTATTTTTGGAAAGTAAATGCTCATTTTGAGCTAACCTCCCTAATAGATAGATATTATCTAGATCTAGTCATTAAGGATACTCTAGAAAATAGGATCAGGGGTTTTTGTGGTGTTTTAAATAGGTAGTGGAAACTTGAAAGACTCTGTTATGGTTGAAAAATTGGAGATCTAGAGGACTTATGTTGAAATTCCTTGTAAGGCATTACTATTCTATCTTGACACTTAATAGCAAAGGCATATGGATGGTTAGACACTCTTTCTACTCTGTTTTCTTTCTTCATGCTTGAATTCATTATTCAGATTGCAATGCATTTGCTTCATGCTTGAATTCATTATTCAGATTGCAATGCATTTGTTTCTTGATTGATAATTAAAACAGTAAAGAATTTGCTGTGGGAATTATTTTCAAGTTTGATTTCAAGCTGATGGTTTTGTTTCTTTATGATATTATGAAACAAAGATTTCTGTGAAGTTGGCAAATTGAAAGCTTCATCCTCTCTTTTTCAAATTGGTCTAATCAATCCATGTGACTACCTTTTATTCAGTTAATGGGATATACTATGTTCTGATTTTTATTTTCATGTTATGTTATAACCTTGAGCCAGTTTTCAACCACCTTATTCAAAAATCAAACCTTAAAAAAAACTTCAAAACATTTTGTAATAAATCGATGATGCCCTAGCTTGCACCCTCTCACAGTCAGTGCAACTTTAGGGACTAACACATGCCATGCATTCACTTGCCTTTCCTTGCCATGCCTTGCCATGCATTTCCTTTCCATGCCTTGTCATTCCTTTCCTTCACTTGCCATGCCTTGCCATTCCTTGCCTTCACTTGCCATGCCTTTCCTTGCCTTCACTTGCCTTGTCTTTCCTTCACTTACCTTGGCCTTTCCTTGCCATGCCTTGCCTTGCCTTGCGTTCACTTTCCTTGCCATGCCTTTCCTTGCCTTGCATTCACTTGCATTGCCATCCCTTGCCTTGCCATGCCTTTCCTTTCATTGTCATGCCATGCCTTGTCATTCCATGCATTTTCATCTCATGCCATGCCTTTCCTTTCCTTTCCTTTCCTTCACTTTCCTTTCCATGGCTTGCCTTGCCATGTATTTTCATGTCATGCCTTCACTTGTATTGACATGCCATTCTTTTCCATGCCTTCACTTGCCATGCCTTCAATACCCATGCCTTCACTTTCCTTTCCTTTCCATGCCTTCACTTGTCATTCCATGTCTAGCCTAACAAGTTGTTAAATTGTCAAACATATGTAATAAGCACTGAGAAAAAACCTAGTGCCGGAGATACTCCAACAAATAGTTTTTCGGTCGACAGAATGATAATGTAGGGGCCCCACTAGCTAAAACCAAGTGCTCTAGATCCAATTCAACTGGCGATTCATGCATCTGAGTCTTGTTTTGATTTTTATCACGAGTTGCAACTCACCTTCTCATGCCATTCAAGGACATGTGGCCAATTTGGTTCGGGGTCATAAAATCCAAACCGAGTAGCATAACGAAGTTTCGTAAGCTACCGCAAGTCTGTTTGGCCAAGGCCCACGTGACTACACTAGCCAAAAACACCTAACACAATGTTCTTGAAAATCAACCTCCTCTTCAGAAATTGCACTATGCCTTATTCACCAAAACCCTAGTGTCGTAGATACTCCAACGAACGGTTTTTTGGTCGACGAAATGATAGCGAAGGGGCCCCACTAGATGAAACCCAGTGCTTCGGATCCAATGCAATTGACTATTTGTGTATCTGATTCCTATTTTGAGTTTTATCGCGAGTTGCAACTCGCCTCCTCAAGTCATTCTTGACATGTGACCAATTTGGTCTAGGGGCATAAAATCCAAACCAAGCAACATAACTGAGTTTTGTCAACTCCCACAAGTTTGTTTCACCAAGGCCCATGCAACTACACTAGCAAAAAATACCTGACATAGTGTTCTTGAAAATCGACCTCCTCTTAGAAATTGCACTATGCCTCATTGACCAAAACCCTAGTGTCAGAGATACTC
>CBVK0100135304.1:0-14443 GCA_900067695.1 Picea abies | reverse complement strand
TATATATATTTAAAACAAAAGTTTTTGTTGTACAAAGGGATTTATTTATTAGCATGGTACTAAAACTAATTCAGTTGTTCAAAGTGATTTTTGGGGTAATATCGTGATAGTTACGGGACTTAAAAGCAACTGATTTAAAAGTGAGTAATAAGTCAGGCATAGTTCTGTGTGTTTTTTTTTTCAGTTTTTTTTTGTAAGGCCTGTTCTTACTTTACATTTTCATTAAGTGTATTATTTATATATATATCTGTGTTAAAATGTGTGTTCTTATCTTGCAGTTTAGGTGGAGCTGGAGCAAGAGCTTGGCCCTCAGGCCCAGATTTATATTTACACTCCTATATATTTTCATATACAGAGTATTTATATATTTTCTGTTTACATAACTCCTTTTAAGGATTTCACTTGTACAGGTGAAGGATTTCACTTGTACAGGTCAACAAGTTTTAAAGTTTTAGAGGGTTTTAGGGTTGTTTTTCCTAATTGTTGGAAAGGGTTTCAAGGGTTGTAATTAAAGGGTTTTAGGTTGCAGGTTTTTAGGGTTGTTTACATGACACATAACATAGCTTTCAGTCGGGATTCAAGAGGATGGGTGGGTAGGTAGGCCCTTGGCTCTAGATTTTAAGCCAGGTCTCTGATACCATGTGTAAGTTCTCTTCCAACAGAGCCTTATAAAACATAAGTTAAAATAGATAAATGTTATCCTAACTTTTGACCATTCATTATTCAGCATAATTAAAATTTATGAGAAGCATCATAATAAACCACATATTCAGCATCATAACAAACCACATATTCAGCATATTCAACAACATGATAATAAACCACATAACACAACATAATAATGAAAATACATACCTCTAACTGATGTTACTTCTATTCTCCAACTCTGCCTGATGCTTTTCCCAAAACAGACTAACCTCCCAGCCAACTAGGAACAGAGCCTCTCTATCTCCCTAGCTCTAGGATTCCGTAAGGATTCCTGGCCCCTGAGCCCAAAACTCCCAGCAGCAGGTGCCTCCTGTCTTAGTCCACCAAACTCCAACAAGTTCCTGAAGCAAAAACCAGTACCATCCTCCAGCAAGATACTCCAACCCCAAACTAGCAATATAGTCCTTTCCTCTCAAATGATGCTCTCCCCCCAAAAATCCAAAAGTCCCCTCTCGAGTTTTTTTCCCTTCTCTTATCCTCCTTTCCCTCTCTCTCATTCACCACCTTCTCCCTTTCATTAAGAATAACCCCCCTTATCCCTCCATTCAATGCCAACCACCTTATCCCCTTTCTCTTTAATGGTTCCCTCATTCGATACAATAAGTCTTCATTTAATAAATTAAAATTTATTAAACTCAAATTCATTAACCAAACATTTAATCATGAAATTAATTAATTAATTAATTAACTAATATACATTAAACAATGTTTTTTAAATCATGACAATTGATTAATTACTCAGGGTTGTTACATTCCACATCTTCTTTACTATTGCACCAACAATTCCAATTCTCAATAATAACTTCTATACTTCTATAATCAAATAGCAGGGGTGACTTCCTTCTAGCCAATGATTGATGGATTCATCAGAACTGTGGCCCAATTAAGATGGGGACGTGAGAGGTGGGTTGGATTAGGTCAAGCACTAATTCCAGTGAGGAATTATAATCGCTTGGTCTCCTCACTAGCACTCTCTTTATACTACAGACACAACACATGTCCTCTCCTCTCAGGTGTTCAATGCAGCTACAACGTCCTACTTGTCCCCATCTCCTTCAAGAACACTCTTCCACATGTCCACATGTGTCCACACAACAAATTCCTTACACAGTTGATATTTTTCAATGCAGAAGCTTCTCACAATGGATCTATCTTTGTGTCTTACAAAAATTCTCATGGGTATCACCCTTTTACCATACACCTCTTTCCTCCAATGTCAATCTCATAAAACGATGTACAAACACTCACAACAAAAATTCACTCTCTACTCTACTCTCCTAGTTAACCTCCTCTAGGCTTTTATTTCCCTTTCATTTCCCTGGGCCCTCCCATGAGGGAGTCAAGCCCAGTCCTTCTGTGATACCATATTGGGAAATGGGAGAGGAAGAGTAGACAATAATTACATGCACCAAAAGTGTGCTTGATCTCTCTATTAAATAACAAAATAGATTACATATAAATACAACAACCATAGTCTTAAGATAGAAGAACTACCTTGATTTCACGATCTACTTGGTTGAGAAAATATCTTAACCTTAGACCAATCTAGGAAGCTAACTAGTTGGAGAGAATCTCCCAAACCAACTAAGCCTCAACAACCTCCTAAAATCTAGGAACGAATTCATTCTTGTAGAGTCTAGAACTCTACCTAGTAATGACCAATAAGCTTAATAATTAAATATGATCACAACTAAGACAAATGGGAGTTATATATCCCAACAATACCATTGATATAAACTTATTTAGTAAATTGAAAAAAATAACTTATGTTTCTCTTGTGTAAAAATTCCATTATTATAATATATTGGTGACAAGGGGCAAATGAAAATTGGTGAATCAATTCCAAAATTCTCATAAAATTTTAATGCTTGTTTATTTTTAATCTTGTTCATTTCTTCTAAATCCCAAAAATTAGATCAAATAAATATGATCGGCTCGTTTATAACATAGGATTATATTGAGATTTGCAGGTAAGGAAATTGAAAATTTTGTTATAATATATATATATATATATTATTATTATTATTAAAGGATAAGATAAAACGAGAAGACAATTTTTTGACATCAACGATTATTTTACCAGTGGAGTCTTATCTTATTGAATTGGTTGTCTTATGACTTAAAAAATATTTCTCAATCTTCAATTTTATGCATAACAAAAACAGAATAATTATTTTTTTACCATATTTAAATTACTTTTATAACTAACCCTATTACACATTTGGAGTCTTATGGCCAAGCAAATATAATTTTTTCATTCTTAAAATCTATAGCCTAAATTCCTCATTCCTTACTCATTGTTGAACCTATGTGTTAAGTTTGGATTATAACTTTATTTCACTTCTACCTGATTGCTTTAAATTTATTATAATGATTTATGTTCAGTTCTTTAAATATATAGCAATGATTTCTCTGACAAATGATAGTTAGACAACTTTGAAAATGTTGAGCCACTACTGCCTCTGTGCCACCGCCTCATTGCCTCATCTTGCTTGCCACCATCTTATCCAAATCCACCTAGGCTATTCACGAGGACATTCACCACCATATCACCATAGTTTTTCATTAGCTAGTTTGTAATGTTTATTAACTAGTTTTGTAATGTCTCTAAGAGGTTCGAGAAGTAGGTCCTTCTCCAAACCCAGGATGTCATCTGTGAATCAATCCATTAATGGAGAATCTACCATTACCTACTGCTTAAGGACCTGTTAGCACTAGAAGTCACCTTCAGATTGCATAGAAGGTAAGCCCAGTACCCATCATTTTATACAGTAAATGTAAATGAGTTTTAGGTGGTCAAATGGAGAAGACTTAATGATAATAACGTTCTAACTCAGAAATATGCACTAGCATGCACAAGCAATTGAGGTTTGGAATCAACTTCAATCAGTAAGTTGGAGTAGGGTATGAGAAAAAAAAATATTTTACATTAAGTAAATATACACTAGGTCTGTGGTTATGGAGCGTCACTACTGCACAGGGTTGCAGCCATCACAGGTTCCTTTACCTCTATCCTGCGGTTAGTATTTATCCCTCCACTTTAACATCTTTTCTCCTGTATTTTTCCAACTTTGTTTCCTGGTGTCCCTTTCCCGACACATTCTTGATGCTCTCACAATGGAAGCTTCTCTCTCGATTTCCGAGTGGGATTCTAGCGCAAACAAAAAGTCAGATTTGGTGGATGTCGTGGCACCTGAGGTTGTGGTGGGTGGAGGTCCCCTTGAATAGATGGCGGGAGATGGGGTATCTTCTCTGATCAATACCTTTCCTGCTTAGTCTGAACCTATTTCCCCTTCACTACCCCCACAACTCGATGGCCTCCTTTTTGGTGATTTCACAGAACCATGGGTGTCGGGGTTTTCGAATTCCTCAACAGATTTTATACCACCTCTCAGTTTGCTTCAGGCAGCATATTTAGACTAGGTAAACTTTATTGAAGGAAGCTTAATCCACTCTCCCTTTGAGCCTCCTGGTGACCTTCATTCTACCAGATTCGACACAACTTCCTCAGTCCATTCAACTAAGGGGCAAGGTTCCATTATATCCTACCCCTCAAGCAAGGGTTTCATTTCAGCCCTGTTGGAACTAGATGAGCACAGAGGATGTGACCAGGCCTCTTTCTCCAGGTATCATTTAAGGAAGTCTCTTGCACACTCAGATGGTAGGACGAAACATGGTGGCACACAAACAAGAGAAGCAGGTTCCAATCTTAAGAGGAAAAGACTAAAAACAAAAGGAAGGGTTGGAAATTTGGCACTCGAAGAAGATGTAAAGATTAGTCGGGTAACCCACATGGAAAATCAAACAATCGTAGGATGTGTTAATGGAATAATTTTTGCGGTTAGAACAATTCAATATTGGATACATAATGCTTGGAAGGAAGAATTTGGATACCTACCGGATCTTGTGGAGCTAAATAGAAATTGGTATGCTTTCACCTTCCAGAATATTAAGCACTGCAAGTGGGCATTAGGTAAAGCCTGTGGCATCAAAAACTCCCCGCTTCTTCTCCAACCTTGGAGCCCGCTCTTTGACAAAAGAACAAAATGACTTGATAAAATCCTGGTGTGGGTAAGACTTCTAGCCCTACCTTTCGACCTTTGGTCATTCGAATATTTCAAAAAAAATGGAAATTGTTTAGGATATTTCTTGGATGCAGAAATGACCTTCGAAGAATAAAAAAAAAGGAGGGTAGCAAGAATTTCGATAAATCTAAACATCAGGGAAGGTCTTGGTGAAGATATTGATCTCATTTGGGGAGGATACAACTATATACAAAAACTAGACTATGATAATATACGCTTCAAGTACAGAAGGGGTCATCAGTATGACCATCTCATCAAGAGTTGTAAGCTTCCTTTAAGAACCAGAGGAATAGTGTATGGTAGGTACAAATATTTTACAGAGAAATATTATGGCTCAAAGGACTCTGTCATCTACTCTCAAAGGGATCAGGGCTATCAAAGGGATCACTTTACAAAGGAAGCGCCCATGGAGACAATATTTCGATGCTTAGATATGGTTACAATACGACTAGATCAACGAAGTACAGTCTTGACTGAAACCACTTCTTTCTTAGTTGAGGGTACCTCCTCTACCCCTTCTCCTTCTATTATTGTTTTAATAAACCATTTATCTATAAATGGTTCAGAGTGGTTGATCTCCCCTTCCCTTCCCCCACTTCCATCCCACCTTATTGTCCCCCCCTCCACCTCGGTGACCCCCTTGCTCCCTCCCTGCTCCTTGCACACACGGGTCTCCTCCTCATCTGTTCATCCTTTGGATCCTCCCTCTACGCCTTCTGCTCTGATCTTGGAGGACTCTACTTCATCCTCTTCTGACACCTCCTCTAGGAATTAATTCTTAATATCTCTAAACAAATACCACTCAGGGGGTCTAGCCCTAGATCCGGTCACAACAGAGAAAAGTGGAAGAGGAAGAAAATCCCTCATTTCAAAGGAACACAAGAAAGCTAAGATTGACTTGCTAGCAGGAAAACAAGTCTCTATAGAAAGGGTTCTTAGAGAAAGGAGAACCCTAAGAAAGGGGCCTTGATGAAATGATGTTCTTTTAATTGTAGGGGATTGCCTGACCCCCTCAAAAGACCAGCCCTAAAAAGGGTGATTTTTGCAGAACATTCGGATGTCCTTATTCTCTAGGAAACCTTGGGGGAAGGGGTTGAAGTTTACAACAGACTCTCTACTTTACTACAAGATTGGAAGTTCATTACACTTGACTCTCTTGGAAGGTCAAGAGGTCTAGCTATTGTTTGGAACTCTCGCACTATAAAATTCATCAACTCTTGGGGGTTTGACTCTGGTATTGGTATTAAAGTTACCACAAAGGAATTGGAAGAACCCGTCAACATTGTCAACATCTAATCCAAGAAGAGGCCCCTTTTGGGACAAAGTCTTCTCCAAGTCTTTCTTAAAAGAAAAACTTATAATCTTGGGAGGATATTTAAATTTCTCCTTGGGTTTTAATGAAGTTTGGGGAACTCATGCGAGAACGGATCCCTTATCTTGTTACTTCACACAAAAATTGGCAGAACACAACTTTCTAGATATTGAGCCGGTCAAACTCAAACCTACTTAGAGAAACAACAAAGTGGGTGAAGCCAGTGTAGCCAAAATATTGGACCATTTTTTGATAAAGGATACACTTCTTGAAAAATCCTTTCAAATGAAACAATGGATCAGACATGGGGGAATCTTTGATCATCATCCAATTATTTTTTAATTAAGGAATGGGATGAACAAGCCACCCAGTGCATTCAAATTTAACAGAACTTGGCTCAATGAAGACACTTTTTTAAATATGGTCAAGGAAAATTGGACAGTCTACAACCCTGAAAGCAATGAGGTGACATGTTTACACTTTGTCAAAAATCTCCACAAACGCAAAGAAAAAACAAAGAGATGGGCCCATCAGAAATATCTTAAGGAGGATATGGAACTAAAAGAACTGGAATCATAGTTAAAACAAATATCAGAGGAAGAAGGTCGTGGTTTTGACACGACAGAAGCCAAAATAAATCTGCTCAAACTGGAAGAAAGGAAAAACAAACTCCTTAAGGAAAAAGAAGAAACTTGGAGATTAAAAAGCAGAGGCACCTGGCTAAAAAGTGGAGATGAGAACACAAAATTTTTTCAAGCTTATGCAAAGGGCGGGAAATGAACAAACACAATTTGGCAACTTGAATATCTTAATGGAAAATAGGAACATACCTTTGAAGGAATGTCAAGAATTGGGAAAAATTACTTCCAGGAACTCTACAAAGCAGAAAACAAGGCCACTATTGAAGAAGTGATCTGAATGACACAATACTTCCCAGGATTTACAAATGAGGAGGATAACATAATTTTTATGGAAAAGGTAACCATAGAAGAGCTAAAATATCTAATGAACAATTTTCAAAAGGACAAAATCCCAGGGCCAAATAGATGGACAATTGAATTCTTTCTGGGTTTCTTTGATTTTAGTGGACAAGATATTCTAAGCTTAGTTGAAGAGACAAGGCTATCCGGAAAAATTCCACATAGTTTAAACTCTACCTTCATTTCCCTTATTCCTAAAAAGGATAATCTAGACATCCTGGATGACTTCAGGCCTATTTCCCTTTGCAACTACATCTACAAGATTATGTCCAAAGTCTTAGCAAGAAGACTTAAAAGAATACTCTTCGAAAAAATATCACTCGAACAGTTTAGGTTTCTGGAAGGCAGACAGATCCATGAAGCAATAGGGGTGGCACAGGAAGGTTTACACAACATAAAGACCAGAAATATAAAGAGTGTGGTGTTAAAAATTGATCTACCCAAATCCTATGACAGAGTAAGTTGGCTCTACATCCGACTTCTTTTAACACACTTAGGCTTTATAGTCCCTTTTATCAGATGAATTATGTGTTGTATTACAATTGTATCCTTCTATGTGCTCATAAATGGCTCGACAACAACCTTTTTTAGACCTAAAAGGGGATTAAGACAAGGATTACCACTTTCTCCTCTGCTTTTTCTTCTTATGGCTAAAGGCCTAAGTAGGGCTCTTAGAGCAAAAAATCTTTCAGGTCCTTTCCAGGTATTAATATTTCCAATAATCTACAAATCACACACCTCCTCTTTGTGGACGATATCCTCACCATCACATTAGGGACAAAAGGGGAGGCCGATACTCTAAAGAAAACCGTAAATATTTTCTCCAAAGCTACAGGAATGATTAAAAATAAAGGGAAGTCTTCCCCTGCCTCTTTTTACCTCTCAGAAAATGAGAAAGAATGGTTTCGACAACACGTCCCCTTCGAAGAGAAAACTATTGATGAAAGACTGAAGTACTTGGGCTTTGTTTTGAAACCAAATGATTATAGAAAGGAGGATTGGACATGGATTCTCAAATTTTTTTAAAAAGGATTAATATCTTCGAGCCATAGATGGATTTCCAAGGCTGGTAGATTAGTCCTAGTAAAATCAGTTTTGGATGTCACTGTCCTGAATCCCAAAAGGAACTTTGGAGGTAGCTAGAAATCTCTCCTTCAGATTTTTGTGGAGTGGGAAGAAAGATATACATGTGACACCCTAGGTTAGATGGAAAAGGATTGTAGTCCCAAAGGCTCTAGGTGGATGGGGCCTAAAAGTTATACATGTCTTCTCCAAATCCTTGGTTGCTAAAGGGGGTTTACACCTACTCACTACAAATAGCCTCTAGACAAAGGTAATTATAAGAAAGTACATTGAACCAGACTCATTAGAGTCTTGGATCAGACGATCTCAGAAACATATTAAAGGAGCCTCAATGATATGGAAGTTTGTCATAAAATAATTCTATGTTATTGGGAATGGACTTGCTTGGAAAGTAGGAAATGAACTTTGAGTAATATTGGGGGCATATCCATGGATGGGAAGCAAAGGAAAGAATTTACTATCAAATCATCTTATTCTTTCTATAAGACTAAAAGGACTAGTTTCCCTAAACTCCCTTGCTGACCAGCCATCCACAACTCTCTGGGCTCAAGGGTGGAAGTTAGCCAACGATCTTGACTTAAATGTTGAGGAGTCAACTGAACTGAAGAGTTACCTTACAACCCTAAAAAATTCACAGATCAGACTAAGAGACCAAGAAGATGAACTTGTGTGGGACATAAATGATTCAATCATCTACACCCCAAAGGAAGGATACAATCACTTAATACAAGATCTAGTAAAAACAAAATTAGTCTGGTGGTGGAAAACGATCTGGAAGGTAAATTGCCCTGCTAAGTCAAAACTTTTCTGGTGGAGCGTACTTTCAAACAAAGATCCAAACTGGGACGTACTCCAAAAAATAAACTTTGTTGGACCAGGTAGATGTTCTTTGTGAAAGAATGAGGGGGAAACCACACAACACCTTTTCCTAGACTGTTCTTATTTAATAAAGGTTTGGACTGAAGTCTTGAGTTCCCTGGAAAAAAAATTTCAATGGGAAGGCCACACATTGGAACAGGCTTGGAGAAACTGGTGGGAAAACTTATCTTATAAAATATAGAGAATACTACCATTACTAATCATCTGGAGAGTGTGGCTCGCAAAAAATGAATCCATTTTTAATGAGGTGTCTATAGCTCCAGAAAAAAAAATCTCTTAATAGTTTGGCAATCTTCTCCTCCTTTGCTCCTTCGGAAGGTAGAAATAAGAACATAACGATAAGAGAAGTAACAATTGAAAAATCAGTACAGACTAAGACAACGTTGAACCCATGGAACATCTAAGACCTATTCAAACATTAAATGTTAGAAGATCCACCTTTAGCATTATATTCGAACATTAAATGTTAGAAGATCCACCTTTAGCATTATATTCGAACATTAAATGGAACGTCGAACCCATGGAACCCCAGCTTTAGCATTATATTCAAACATTAAATGTTACATGCCCATATATGAATGCACCCAAACTAAATTATAGTTATAGTCTATTTCCAACCTAGAAGCTCCTGTAAATCCAATATTCATGTGTATGGTACCTTCGAATGGGGAAATCTAAATCAAACAGAGATTTATAGACATGATAACAAATTGTTGAGTGCTACATAATACTAATATGTTAAGGCTCAACGAGATATTCTATTCAAGATCATTTAATGGTAGTCTAGTTCGAACACATCATAGAAACATGTTTATGTGTTACAATGGACATGTATCTTAACTCATTAACAAAAACTCAATGCTTATGTGCCAAATTTAGTGAAGGATAAACTACTAATAAGATTCAAGCAATAACAGACTAAGACAACGTCGAATCCATGAAACATCTAAAACCTAATTTAATTGCGAGAAACATCCAAAATTATTTAGAAAAAAACAATTACACCTCATAATTCTAGACTAGACTAGTGAATGAAAGAAAAAAAATATTTGGAGCCATGATATCCACTACATTTATTCCTCCACGAACTATTTATCAACTACATTCTAAAGGCGTGTAAGATGATGTGTATGTTATGAAGGCAAGCCATATTACCTAGAAGCTTGAGAACCTTCAACAAACTACAATGAAATAAGTTTATCTTTACATTAATGAGCAAGCACTATGAGAAGCTACATAACAAGGTAATATCCTCATCCCATCCACCACTAACCCATTTCTACAAAGCATGCTCGCCTCACCAAGTAGCCAACATGTGAAATTAGTTTTTCCATTTGTTAGTATCTCAATAGCATTTGTTATTACGGTGCCACCTTGAGTCATGGCTACCGAGTCAACCATTCAAAAGTTGTTTGTTTAATGAATCTCATACAACATCTTATCGTTTTACTCTTCCCGAGACATGTGGTCTGCCTAGGTTAGTCCTACATCATACTTTAAGTACAAGCACCTTTAAGTTTTTTACCCTTCTTCTTCTTTCTATGTACATTCTAAGTACATTAACACTTGACCTGCACTAGTGACAAATAGAGACAAAGCTTTCAAATCTGACAAATACGACCACCATCTCCACTGCCTAGCCTTAGATCTAATACAACCATAGTTTTCAACTAATTTGAAAAATACTGCCATCGTCTCCACCACTGGGCTTAGATCACATGCATAGACACACATGGCATTAGATAACAGTGTACAATTTTTATGCATTTCATAATGTGTTTTCCTTAAGATCTAAGCTCTACATCAATGTTGTCCAGGAAACCGCAAATCCATACAAGCTGATAGACACACAAGAAGAAAATATTTCTAAACCACTCAGATGCGACAACCCTAAGAAATATCCTTCATTTATGGGGGTTGGAGACCGATGGCTTACCATAGGGATCCTCCAAAAGAAGGCTCTTTAAGGTTGAATAGGAGATCCCTTGCGCAAAGAAAGATTTGCGTGAATGTTGAATCTAGACTCCCTGAAAACCAACCTTGTTTTGCAGCTTCTAGATCGTATAGTTTTGTTGGCTATGCTACGGATGGAGGGGAAAAACGACCTAATAAAGTAAATCTTGTAGACGAATCGATTATGTGTTTAGGCTACGAATACAGAGGCCTCGGGGAAGGCATCGTGTCCATCAGTTGCATTTGAACCAGTCCTAGTACTAATCCAAAGCATCAATTCAAAAGAGAAATTGTTATTTCTAGCTCTCCTGCTACTATGTTATCGATAGTTCACACAACCATCCCATTTCCACTCTTCCACTTGTCATCATCCATCATCCAACTTGGCCTTCTGTAAGTTGATTATTCGAGTGAAACCCGTATTACCAGTTCTGAATCATAGGTAACTCTAGATTGTGCAATCAAACCCTTCATATTGAAATTACATCCCACACGGAATTAGAGGCTCAAGTATGCATTGGACTAGTATGCTTGAGCTATAGATTCTTTTTTCCTACAGTCTAACCCAGATGGAGAATTTTGATAGTTTACCTGGGGTCTGATCTTAACGTATGTCATATGAAGATCGATACAATCTTTGTTATTTGTTGCATTTGTGGGGAGAGGAGTTCTTAAAAAAAACCATGATTTTATATACCCTAGAATGAATGTGAAAAGTTCCCACAGACCCAAGGTGTAAGATATTCTAAGTAAGGGAGTCGGTATTTCATTGAAAAGCATCGCGATTTCTTTCTTACGACTTCCCACTACGCTTGTTAGTTCAATCGAAAAACAAAGACTCTGTGATTGAACGACGACTCTTCCCTTCATGGATAGTGTCTCCTTAAATGGTTTAAAAACGCTCTGTGAGATTTGCATGTTGTTGCACAGTTTTGAAAGACCTGGGGCTTTTCAACTTTTAGCATTGGCAATGGAATCTCAAATAAAATCGTCTATGTAATAGAATAAAAAATATCATATTGACAAAAAGTACCAATTCTTTTAAATGGTGGAGAAATCAAGCAGAAAGATAAAATAAAAAGAGCGATGGCTTCGCCCATACTTAATGGGAGACCTTCAGTCTATACTCGATCAACAAATTCAATTGGTGAGGCTATAACATCTGCTAGAGCTGCATATGGATATGGAACGAGATATGGAACTAAAACAAGACCACGACCCTCTCTTTATTTTTCATATGCCCCTGTGTAAAGATGGTCTCCCTCCTTGGCCAACCAGGCTTTCCAATTAGAGGAAGCGTGGGCAACATTGCAATTAGGAAAGCATAAATGGATAGACAACTAGCGGCCCTCCACCGGGGATGGGGAAATGGATACCAAGCGGGCAGCCCAACCCTGAATGAAGAAACTCCATATGTCTCCTAAAATAATCGCCAACACTAATATGAAAACCCAGATCATTATATCGATCATTTGATAGATCTTTCCTTGTTGGTTTTGTCTCGGTTTTTATCTTACTAAGATCCTTTATGCATGCCCTCTCCCTATAAATCAATAGGTCTCAGTTGAGGTCTGGCTAGGGAAAATGATATTGCGTCTTCTTTTCTATCCTCAGAAGTAAATCTAGGATGGTTCTAAGACATTCTCAAGGCCAATTGATCCTGATCAAAGGTTTGGAGGTTAGACTGGCCAACTTACCCTAAAAAAGGAATGTGTATGGATGCACACAAATTATTGTAAGCAAAAAATAAATAGACAAGATATTATACTAGGAAAAGATATTCAATCTTTGACCCACTTATATCTATGCCCCACTCACTAAGTTTGTCTTCCCTCTTTACACAGACCAAATAAAACTCCATAGTTAACACAGAACTCAAAGAACTCAAAGATCAAATCAGAGGAAATAAACTCTTATTCATTAAAAACTCGGATACACTGTTTTTATATGTATATGCGGACAATTAGGCGGATAGGCGAAGAGATAGTTAAACTATCTAGCAGTTGAAAGAACATATAACCACCGAATTACATAATCGTTAGTTAACATTCCCCCCTTAATCTGAAGGGACATTTGTCATCCCAAGCATCATTCTAAAATTTTCAAATTTCTCTCGACCCAAAGCTTTACTAAATATGTCTGCAATTTGATCTAAAGTGGAACAATAATTGAGATGAATGGTTTTGGTCTCAACATGATGTCGAATCAAATGATATTTGGTGTTGATATGTTTGGTTCGATCATGGAATTTAGTATTTTTGGTCAATTGTATTTCAGAAGTATCATCAACAAAGAGAGGCATCGAAGTCATATGTTTCTCCTGCAAGTCTTCAAGAATTTTCCGAAGCCAAATGATTTCTTTTGTGGCTTGAGTTGCTGCAGCATATTCGTCTTCAGTTGTAGAATCAACAAGAACTGATTTCTTTCATGAACTCCAAGTGATGGTTGTTGATCCAAGATTCATCAAATAACCTGAAGTAGACACCCCATGCTCTTCATCTCCGTCAAATTCAGAATCTGAATAACCAATGAGATGGAAGTCTGAAACTTTAGAATATTTGATTTCATATGATTGAGTGCCTTTTAAATATTTGAGCACTCATTTTCCTGTTGTCCAATGACCTTCACAGGGCTGATGCATAAACCTAGAAAGTATTCCTACAACAAAAGTTATGTCAGGACAAGTAGTAGTAAGATAAATTAAACTTCCAACAAGTTGTTTGTACTTTTTTGGATCTTCAAATGCACTTCCTTCATTTGAAGTAAGATTTAGATTCTGCTCCATTGGAGTATAAACATGATTATAATCCTTCATCTCAAATTTTCTCAATAGTTCTCCAATATATTTCTTCTGAGAAATAAAAATGTGCTTCGGTTTTTTATCTACTTCGATCCCCAAATAATAATGTAGTAAACCCAAATATGTCATATTAAAAACCTTTTGCAACTCCTTTTTAATAGATGTTATATAATCATCATTATTTCTCGTGATAAGCAAATCATCTACATAAACAACTAGATATACAACTAATCTTCTAACTTTCTTAACAAATAAAGTTGCATCATCTAGATTGAAATGCTTATAATTCAACTTGAGAAGATGTTCATTTAACTTTTCATACCAAGAATGAGGTGCTTTGTTTTAAACCATACAATGATTTTATCAATTTGCATACTTTATGCTATTTTCCTTTAACAGAAAAACCCTCTGGTTGCAACATATAGACATCTTCTTTTAAATCTCCATTAAGAAGGCAGGTTTTGCATCCATGTGATGTTTTTCCATCCTTTTTGAGCTACAAGAGAAAACAAAGTTCTAATAGTGCCCCATTTCGCTGTTGTTGGTCACTATAATTGCTTAATAAATTCAAACAATCAAGTGAAACATAAATTATCAACCCAGGGAAGTCTTTTGTTTCAAAAATAGTTGCGCACTGTATATG
>CBVK0100135303.1:0-14444 GCA_900067695.1 Picea abies | reverse complement strand
CCACCCACATAGTGGGGAGCTTAATAGAAAAACATATAATATGTTTTTCTATTAATGCGCCCCCCCACACATATGTGGGGGCATTAATAGAAAAACATATTATATGTTTTTCTATCCCCTCCCCACCCACATATAATAGAAAAACATATAATTAGTTTTATATAATACAATATAAGAATTATGCCAAAAATATTGTTTGTGCATAATTATCCTCATTATTATGATTATATGCATTATGAATGTCACGCCACATACTCATATTTTTCTTATTTATTAATTCTTATTAATATAGCCTTTTTTTTATGAGTGTACATGAAGCAATACTTGTGCAATGTTTTCTTTACTGCAATGAAATGAGTATGTTTTTTTTCTAAGTTTTTTTCACACTTGGTGACATTACATTATTACATGTTACTCGCGCAAAGAGTTGGTGTGAAGGTGTTAAAAAGTATATATTTGGTCAATGTTAATATCACTGACATTACATTATTATTCATGTCAATATCACTGGCATTACATTATTAATCATGTTACTCACACAAAGAGTTGTGTTGGTGTGAAGGTGTTAAATAAGTATATATTTGTCAATCTCAATATCATTAAATTCCATGGTCAATGTACATGATCACCTTATGTACAAATTAAAGTTTTTGGAATTATCTATAAAAACAAGAGTTGTTTACCCTCCCCCATAGACATTATCATCATCATGGAAAATGGAACAAAACCCAAACATATAGATATGACATTTTAAAGTTAAAAGTTTTAATTAAAATATAAAATTATACATAAAAAAAATTGTTGAGTTAAAAGGTATTTTGGATTAAGAAACTATACCATCGAGCGTTTTTACATTAATTCCCGACCAAACACATCACTAAAGAGGGTTGTGTTCCTTAAGATCGTCACACTCTACGTGCTAAAAATACGATATGTGCAAAATTCCACTTTTGACTTTTGAGACATTTCCTTTATCAAGGTTTCCTTTGTACACCACATTTTTTCCATTTCATATCAAATTACTTTGATTTTGGGACATTGTTATTATTGGTGTTTCATTATAAGTTTTTATTTCCTAAGCATGGCTAAACATAGACTCTTAGTGAGTACACTACACTACTTATTTCTTTCATGAGCTATATTTTTCTTTAATACGTTAACAACAAAATTCTTTGTATTTTCCTATTTAACTATTTTCGTATTTGAGTGAGACTTTTGAGATTATTTTCAAAGATAGATTTGAAGAGTGGATATTATTAGATTTAGATAAGGGAAGGTAATGACTAGAAGACAACTTTCACTTTCACATGAAGGATGGATTATTTGAATCATTGCTTAGGTCATTCAGATTAACAAATGTACCTAGTACATTTATGAGGTTGATGAATGAAGTCTTGAGATTGTTTCTCGGAAAATTTGTCATCGTATGTTTTGATGACATTCTGATTTTTTGCAAGTCCAAAGAAGAGCATTTGGAACATGTTGAGAAAGTGACAGAAATGTTGAAGGAAGAGAAATTTCTAATTAATTTGAAGAAATGAACTTTCTTAAAAGAAGAGGTGGTTAACTTGTGTTTTGTAGTCTCTGAGGAAGGATTGAAAATAGATCCTGAAAAGGTAAAATCCATTGTCGATTGGTCGGTACTTTGGTGTACTTTTGACATCAGGAGTTTCCGTGTCTTGGCAAGTTTTTACCAGAATTTTATCAAAAACTTTAGTGGGATCTGTGCACCACTTACTCAATGTATGAATAAAGGAGCTCTCCACTAGACAACAGTAGTATCAAATTCTTTTGAAATCTTGAAGAAGAAAGGTAATCAAACAACCCGTACTGGCGTTGTTAGATTTCAACAAGGTGTTTCAAGTATATTGTGATGCAAGTGGTTCAATAATTAGAGTGATCTTGAGTCAAGAAGGTAAGCCAATAAAATTCATTACCAAGAGCTTGGTTGAATGATGTTACGATGAAGTATTTGGTTTATGATCAAGAATTCCATGTCATTTTTCAAGGTTCAAAGAAGTGCATACATTATTTGTTGTATAAAGAAATTGTGTTGTTTATTGACCATAAGGCACTATAATACATAAGTTAAAGGTAATTTTAATCAAAATCATTCAAAAAGGGTGGAATTTTTATGAAGCTTCTCATTTGTTCTAGAGCATAGGTCTAGAAAATTGAAGAAGGTTGTATGTGCATTGAGCCAGAGGATGATGTTGCTAAATTATTGAGGTTGTTGGTTTGGACAACATGAAATAGTTGTCATGTGGAAGATGTATATTTTACAAAAGCGTGGAGAAATTTTAAAGAATGATGGGGTACATATAGGACAACGAATTTGGATTTCCACATTCAAGAGGGATTCTTGTTTAAGAATTAAAAGGTGTGTATTCCATAGAGTTTGTTGAGAGTGGACCTTATTTAGGAGTTGCATGGTGAAGGTTTAGGTGGACATTTTGGAGTGGATAAGACCTAGGTGTTGGTGGATGAAAGGTATTTTGGCCCAACATAAACAAATAATTCAATAGGTTTGTTGAGTGTTGCAGAATTTGTCAGTTGGCGAGGAAGGAGTCAAAATACATGTTTATATACTACTTTATTGGTACTAGAGAATCCATGGGAAGACATAAGCTTGGATTTCATTTTGGGACTACCCAAGACATAGAAAGGTCAGACATAAGCTTGGATTTCATTTTGGGACTACCCAAGACATAGAAAGGTCATGATTTAGTATTGATTGTAGTGGATGGATTTTCTAAAATGTCCACACTTCATACCGTGCAAGAAGACCATTAATGCTACTCATGTAATTATGTTGTTTTCCAAGGAGGTTGTGAGGTTGTGTGGGCTTCCTAAGAGTGTCACTTTGGATAGAGCTAGATTCCTCGGACAATTTTGGAGAACTATTTGGAAGAAGATGGGTTCAAAGTTCCAGTATAGCTTAACATACATCCCTAGACAGATGGTCAAACAAAAGTGGTTAACCAAAGTCATGGAAATATATTGAGAAGTTTGATTGGGAAGAAACTAATTCAATGGGATTTAGCCTTAGCTCAATTTGAATTTACCTACACAAATTTAATGAATAGATCCATTGGCAGAACTTCATTTTTAGTGGTTTAAGGAAGGTATATGAAGGGTGTTTTGGAATTGCCTAAGTTTCCAGAAATAGGGAATAAAAGGAGCACTGACATAGACAATTTTGCTAAGAGCGTGTAGGAAATTCATGAACAACTTCGAAAGGAGTTGCAACAAAGTAATGATAGCAACAAGAAGAAGGAAGATTTATGAAGGAGAGTGAAGGTTTTTGAAGAAGGTGAAATGGTAATGTCACATATAAGGAAAGACAAATTATCTAGAGGAGCATACAACAAACTCAAGTACAAGAAGATAGTCCATGTAAGATTCTAAAGAAGATTTTTTTAATGCCTACAAGTTGGATTTGTTGGAAACTTTTGATATTTATCCTATATTTAATATTGTTGACCTATATGATTTTAATGATTGAGATGAGGAGTATGAGGTAGGCACCATGGAAAAATGATAAGAATAGATACCAATTAAGCGAGTTGAAGAGGTGAATGAAGTATTGACAAAGAGAGTTAGTAGTTATACTCAAGGCAGATATTATTTGAGTCTTTAGTAAAATGGAAGAAAAAAAGTTTTGAGGATGCATCATGGATTTTCAAAAAGCAGTTGAGTCATCTTCAATGATATTCATCACTCAAAGAGTCCATGGTTTAGTTCACATGAGCCAGATGCTTACGATTTCTTACCAAGGGTATATGATGCAAAATCATTTGGCCTTGAGTAATAAACATCAACCAAAAAGATATTCTTTCCATTTCACTTAATTTCTAAGTTAGTTGCTTGGAAATTTGAGATTATGGGCTAGTGTACGAAGTTCCTATGGAAGGGTTAGTTGCTACAAATAAATAAAGTTCATGTTTCCCTTCATTATGGAAGACCCGCTCACTGCTACCAAATAGAAGTTGATGGAAATCATAACCATCAAAGGAAGTTTGAGTCTTTCTCCAAATGGGGATACGAAGAGACAATGCTAGTGAATTTGAATTGCAACACAGACTAATTGACTTCCAGTAGAACTAAACAATTATAGGAGGATTTTTAAATAGGATCAATTGCATTGAAGAGAGGTTCAACTCCTTTGATCTATAGAAGAGAACAATAGGGGTGAGTGTCCAATTCACATTATTCGAGTTAGAGACATATTTTCAACTAAATATTTATAGACTGCAACTGTAAATAAAAAAAATTGTGAGAGAATCAGACCTCTAGATTGTAAACCCACAAGCTAAGTTGGCCCATTACTCAATAAATATTTCAATTATACTCCTTCCTTATGTGTGGAAATTTTCTTGTATTGTTGTTTTTCATTTTAATTTGTGTTTTGTAGCATATAAAATTTAAGAATAATGCAAGTGTATGCTTATGTATCCATTGCTCTTGCCATTGCACTTTGGCATTGCAGGCTTGGTTCTGTAGACAAGGTTACTGACTATATCGCTTGGCCTTACATGAAGTGGTATCAGAGTTGTTTATATCCTATTAATTAGTGTCATGAGATTTGTTCCTCTACAAACAATAGTTGCAAGGAGACCTATGATAGGTTCATTTCATGTAATTTGTAGAGCAAGAGTTGTGGGAGACAACACTGAAACAAAGGCATGTGAATGGTAGTCTAGTTGTGGACTATCAAACAATTCATAAGGATGCCACCATGAATATGTTCAACCCAAGGAGGCACAAGGAACTAGGAATTAGAGATGTTGAGAAGAAGAATCAAAGAATTGAGTTGGAGTATACCAAATCTATAGTAGATTCAAAATCAAAATAAAATAAAGAAGAAGAACATAATGATAGAGGGTCATTTTAGTGTGTGATTTATAGAGGAAGAGTTGTGAGAGACAACATCAAAATAAATTCCTATGAATGGTAGTTTGGTTGTGGAGTATGAGACAATTCATAAGGATGCTACCACAAAGAGGTGCAACCCATGGAGACACATGGAACTAGGAATTAGAGGAGTTGAGAAGAAGAATCGAAGAATAGAAAATTTTGAGTATACCAAAGTCATAGTAGATTCAAAATTAGAAGACGAGATAGAAGAAGAACAAAATGTTGATAAAAGAGGCCCTTTAATGCATTTGATCTTGTTTCTGAATGATAGAGGTAATGCAAGAGTAGTGGTTTCTTACTATGATGGTAGTCTGAAAGAAGAGTTTTGTATTTATTGGATAGCAGAGCTTGAGCAATAGCTTGAGTATGAAAATGTTCAAGACCCAGATAGATTTTGCTTTGCAATAATAAAATTGAACGATTATGTTGCACTCTAGTAGGATGTTATGCAGATTTATAGATTAAACAAGCAACAAGAGAAGATTCAAAACCTAGAATAAATGGTGAGTAAGATCGAGGAGAAATTGTTGCTTGTTGATTACCAATAGAGTTTGTGCTAACAAGTGCAAAATATGAGGTAGAAGGATACATATGTCTGGGAGTATAATAAATAACTCTTCAAATTTTCTTAGATTGATACTTCAAGAGTTTGAGTATCAAAGGGTAGCAAGGTATCTTAATGGTATAAAGATTAATATCCAAGATGAGATGAGTACCCATCATTTTTGCATTGTTGATGAAGCATATCAGAGTACTTTGAAGGTGGAGGAAAATTTGAATAGGAAACTACAATAGAACATCATATGAAGAGGTCTTAGAGGTAGAGGAAGAGAAAACACTACAAGAGGATTGTTTAGTGATGGTAAGAAGGATGAAGCAACAAACAACCGATTTTCCAAAGGAGGTAAAAAGGTTGGAAAAAGTAGAGGTTTCCACAAAGGAGGTAAAAAGGTTGGAAAAAGTAGAGGTTTCCAAAGAGATAGAGGGAAGTATGTCAATATTTTCTACAAGTGTGGAGTATGAGGACACAAGGTGGCATCCAAATGTCTATAGAAAAACAATTATGGAAGAAAAAATGAGGTCAATACTCATATCATGTAGGAAAATGGGGCATCAATTGTTGGGGATAATGTTGTGGTGCTTCAATGTGAACAGAGTGAAAATATTTTGTTCAAAAGGGTGTTACTCAAACCTAACATGAAGACTGTGGAGAAACTTGAACAAAGAAAGAGTTTTTTAAACCAAATGTAAGGTTCAAGGTAAATGATGCAATTTGGTCATAGATGGAAGAAGCGGATAAAAGCTAATGTCCATGCTACACAGAGTTGATTGAAATTATAAAATTAAAGTGCATTCCTCATCCTAATTCATATTGAGTTTCATGGCTATAGAAAGGTCAACAAGTCATCTTGACAGAGCAATGCTTGATGATTTTTTAGATAAGAAAATTCAATGACCAAGTTTTGTGTGATGTGATTGAGATGGATGTGTATCATATATTGCTTGGAATACCATTGTTGTTTTATAGGATGGTTTTCCATGATGGCATAGAAAATACATATGAGTTTGATAAGGATGGACAATGTTACATATTGGAGCTTATGATGAAGAATAAGGTTGCAACAATGGACAATAATGACAATAATAGCAGTTGAGTAATGTTGTGCTTAGCCAAATATTTTTTGAGAGAACAAAAAATGTAAAATTATGTTTGGCCATATGCAAAGAAAGTCCATGAAGCTAAGGAAAATGTGTGGATGGACATTCATTATTTGTTCGACAAGCTTGAAGAGATTGTTTCAAAGAACACGCCAATGGGAATGCCTCTTGCAAGAAGTATTTCCAATCATATCGACTTGATACCATGATCAATTGTAACTTATAAATCCCTTGATTGAATGACTTCCACAAAGAGTGAAGAAGTAAATTGACAAGTGCAGGAATTGCTTCATAGAAGACTAATGCATGAAAGCTTAAGTCCTTGTGTTGTACCAAGAATATTGGCACCAAATAAAGGTTGTGAATGGTGAATGAGTACCAATTCATAATCTATTAACAAGACCATTATCAAGTATTAATTTCCCTTACTAAATATAGAAGACCTCATGAATTATTTGAGTGAAAAGAAATACTTTTTAAATATAGATTTGAAGAGTGGATACCATCAAATTTGGATAAGGGAAGGTGATGAGTGAAAGATAACTTTTACTCATCACTAGAGTCATCCAATGTTGTAATGTTATGAGTAGAATTAAATGATTACATACATAGAATTTAAATGCTTTTAATGCCTATTATCATGAATAAAGTGGAGAGGTTATTGATCTACCCACATCTAGTTAGTTATTAAACATATGATCATTTTTTTAGATTTAGTTTCATTTAATGAGGAATCTGAATTTCTTTTCACTATGATAATATAGACAATGAAAAATTAAAGAATAAACTTCATAATTTACTTATCCTTGTTAGAATAGTTTTATGCAATAAAATATACTAATTATACCTATGTTAAAAGTAATTTTTTTTAACCATGACAATTATCATGATTGGATGTATTATAAATGTCACACCACATCAATTATCATGATTGGATGTATTATAAATGTCACACCACATACTTGTGTCTTTCTTCTTCACTTATTAATTCTTATTAATATAACCTTTTTTTTTTAATGAGTTTACATGAACAACTACTTACTTTGTAAAATATTTTCTATATTGTAATGAGTATGTTTTTTTAAGTTTTTTCACATTCACATTACATTCTTAATCATGTTACTCACACCAACTATGGGTGTGAAGGTGTTAAATAAGTTTATATGTGGTCAATCTCAATATCATTAAATTCCATGGAAAGTGTACATGATCGTTTTATGTAAAAATTAATGTTTTGGGAATGATATATAAATATAGGAGTTGCTTACTTTCACAATAGAGATCATCAACATGGAAAATGGAACAAAACTCAAACACATAGATATGACATTTTAAAGTTAAAATTTTAATTAAATTATATACATTATTGAGATCATCATCGTGGAAAATGGAACAAAACTCAAACATATAGATATGACATTTTAAAATTAAAATATCAAATTATACATAATTGTTTTATATTGAATTAAAAGCTATTTTGCATTAAGACAATTGAGTTAAAATGTATTTTGCATTAATACAATATACCATCGAGTGTTTTTACATTAATTCCCGACCAAACACATCACTAAAGTAGATTTTGATCCTTAAGATCCTTACACTCTACATGCTAAAAATACGTTATGTGCAAAATTCCACTTTTGACTTTTGATACATTTCCTTTATAAATGTAAGGCATGACTTTTGAGACATTTTATGTATCAAGGTTTCCTTTGTACACCACATTTTTTCCATTTCATATCAAACTACTTTGATTTTTGGGACATTATTATTATTGGTGTTTCATTATGACTTTTTATTTCCTAAGCATAGCTAAACATAGACTCTTAATGAGTACACTACACTACTATTTCCTTCATTGGCTATATTTTTCTTAATAAAGAAAAATATAATTATTATAGGTTAACAAAAAAAAACCTCCTTGTATTTAACTACTATTTATGTACTTGAGTGGGATTTTTAAGATTATTTACAAAGATAGATTTGAAGAGTGGATATTATTAGATTTAGATAAGGGAAGGTGATGAGTGGAAGACAACTTTCAAGGTGGAGAATGGACTATTTGAATGGTTGGTTATCTCATTTAGATTAACAAATGCACCTAGTACATTTATGAGGTTGATGAATGAAGTCGTGAAGCCGTTTCTTAGAAAATTTGTGATTGTATGTCTTGATGACATTATGATTTTTGACAAGTCTAAAGAGGAGAATTTGGAACATGTTGCAAAAGTGACAGAAAGGTTTTGAAGAAATGTACTTTCTGAGAAGGAGAGGTGGTTAATTTGTTTTTTGTAGTTTATGAGCAAGGACTGAAAATAGATCTTGAAAAGGTAAAAACCATTATCGATTGGTTGGTACTTTGGTGTACTTTTGACATGAGGAGTTTCCATGTCTTGGCAAGTTTCTACCATAATTTTATCAAAAATGTTAGTGGGATCTGTGCACCACTTACTCAATGTATGAAGAAAGGAACTTTCGACACTAGACAACAGTAGCATCAAATTCTTTTGAAATCTTGAAGAAGAAAGATAATCAAACAACCCATACTGACATTGCTAGATTTCAACAAGGTGTTTCAAGTAGATCATGATGCAAGTGGTTTAATAATTAGAGTGACCTTGAGTCAAGAAGGTAAGCTAATAAAATTCATTGCCAAGAGCTTGGTTGAATGACGCTAGAATGAAGTATTTGGTTTATGATCAATAATTATATGTCATTGTTCAAGGTTTGAAGAAATGGATACATTATTTGTTGTAGAAAGAAATTGTGTTGTTTATCGACCACAAGGCACTACAATACATAAATTGTCAAGGTAATCTTAATGAAAAGCATTCAAAATGGGTGATTTTTTATGAAGTTGCTCATTTATTCTTAAACACGGATCTAGAAACTCAAATAGGTTGTTAGTGCATTGAGCCAGAGGATGATGTTGCTAAATTATTGAGGTTGTTGGTTTGGACAATGTGAAAGAGTTGTCATGTGGAAGATGTAGATTTTACAAAAGCATGGAGAGATTTTAAAGAACCATGGGGTACATATAGGACACTGAATTTGGATTTCCACATTTAAGAGGGATTCTTGTTTAAGAATCAAAAGTTGTGTATTCAACAAAGTTTTTTGAGAGTGAACCTCATTCAAGAGTTGCATGGTGGAGTTTTGCGTGGACATTTTGGAGTGGATAAGACCTAGGTGTTTGTGGATGAAAGCCGTTTTGGCCCAACATCGACAAATAAGTCAATAAGTTTGTTGGGTGATGCAGAATGTGTCAGTTGTCCTAAGGATGGATTCAAAATACATGTTTATATACTCCTTTACTGGTACTAGAGAATCCATGGGAATACATAAGCTTGGATTTCATTTTGGGACTAACTAAGACATATAAAGGCCATGATTTGGTATTGATTGTAGTGGACATATTTTCTAAAATGTCCACACTTAGTACAATGCAATAAGACCAATAATATTACTCATTTGATTATGTTGTTTTTCAAGGAGGTTGTGAGGTTGTGTGGGCTTCATAAGAGTATCACTTCAGATAGGGCTAGATTCCTCAAACATTTTTGGAGAACTCTTTGGAAGAAGATGGGTTCCAATTTGTAGTGTAGCTTAGTGTATCATTTGTAGACAAATGGTCAAACGAAAGTGGTTAACTGAAGTCATGGAAATCTATTGAGAAGTTTGATTAGATATAAATTGGGTCAATGGGATTTAGCCTTAGCTCAATTTGAATTTACCTACAAAAATTTAATGAATAGATCCATTGGTAGAAATTAATTTTAGATGGTTTATGGAAGGTCAATCAAGGGTGTTGTGTACTTTCTCAAGTTTCCATAAATAGAGAATAAAAGGAGCATTGATGTAGACAATTTTATTGAGAGCATGTAGGAAATTCATGAACAACTTCAAAAGGTGTTGCAGCAGAGCAATGATAACTACAACAAGAAGGAAGATTTATGAATGAGAGTGAAGTTTTTTGAAGAAGGTGAAATGGTGATGCCACATATAAGGAAGGACAAATTATATAGAGGAACAACAATAAACTCAAGTACAAGAAGATGATCCATGTAAGATTCTAAAAAATATTTTTTATAATGCCTACAAGTTGGATTTGTTTCCAAAAACTTTTAATATGTATCCTATATTTAATATTGTTGACCTATATGAGTTTAATTATCAAGATAAAGAGGATGAGGTAGGCACCATGGTAGAATGCAAAGAATAGTTTCCAATTAACCCAGTTGAAGAGGAGAAGGAAATATTAGCAAAGAGAGTTAGTAGGAAGACCCAAGGTAGAGATTATTTGAGTATTTAGTATTTAAATGAAAGAAAAAAGTTTTGAGGATGCATCGTGGATTTTCAAAGAGGAGTTAAGTCACCTTCAGTGACCTTCATCACTCAAAGTGTCTATGGTTTAGTCCACATGAGATAGATGCTTATGATTTCTTACCAGGGTATGTGATGCAAAAGCATCCTTGGCCTTGAGTAATCAACATCAACCAAAAATATTTTCTTTCCATTTCACTTAATTTCTAAGTTATTTGCCTGGAAATTTGAGATCACGGGCTAGTGTACGAAGTTCTAGTTGCTACCAAGTGGTAGCTAGTGTTGGAAGGGTTAGTTGCTACAAGTCAATAGAGTTCATTTTATCCTTCTCTACAGAATACCCACTCACTACTACCAAATAGAAGTTGATGGAAATCATAACCATTAAAGTAAGTTTGACTCTTGCTCCATATGGGGATACGAAGATACAACGCTAGTGAATTTGAAGTGCAAAACAAATTAATTGACTTCCAGTAGAACTAAACAATTATACAAGGAGTTTTAAATAGGATCAATTGCATTTAAGAGTAGTTCAACTCCTTTGATCTGCAAAAGACAACAATAGGAGTGAGTTTCCAATTCACATTATTGGAGACAGATTTGCAACTAGAGATTTGCAAACTGCAATTGTAAAACAAAATTTATGTGAGAGTTTTAGACCTCTAGACTATAAACCCACAGGGCGAGTTGGCACATTACTCAATAAATATTTCAATTATGCTTTGTATGTGGAATTTTTCTTGTATTGTTGTTTTTCATTTTAATTTATATTTTGTAGCATCTAAAATTTATCAATAATGCAAGTGTATCCTTCCATAACCATTGCACTTTGACCTTGCAGGCTTGCTCTTACATGAAGTGGTATCATAGTTGTTTAGCTCCTATGAATTAGTGTCATGATATTTGTTCTGATGCAAACCAAAGTCGCGAGGAGACCTATGATAGGGTCATTTCAATGTGTGATTGCTAGAGGAAGAGTTTTGGGAGACAACACCAAAAGAAAGGCATGTGAATGGTAGTCTAGTTATGGACTATCCGACAACTCAAAAGGATGCCACCATGAAGATGTTCATCCCAAGGAGGCACAAGGAACTAGGAATTATAGGAGTTGAGAAGAAAAATCAAATAATTAGATAATAGAAGAGTTGGAGTAATTAATACTTATCATAATATTAATATAAATTAAGTAATTTTATATGATTAAAAATGATTTTATGTTTTTTATTATTATAAAATATTGTAATAGAAAATTATTTTTAAAATTACTAAAAGATTTAGATTAGTAGTTTTCAATTTTCAAAAAAATTGTATCAAGATTTTTTAAAATCACATTATTACTAGAACATATGCATCAGTAGGGGATGGTGAATGTCAATAAAGATCATCTACCCAAACATATCTCATTCGAAAATCATAGAGTCATCTCTCATTCACCAATTGTACAAACATCTCTCATTCAGTAACCATATATACATCTCTAATCATATAATTAATAGTTGAACCATAAAATTATTGGATGGTGCAAATTAAAAGAAAATAATAATATTGGATATATCCCCATCATCCAATCTTGCACTCTACATCCTATTTGTAAATAGAAATGCCTATCATCATAAACATGTCCCCCCTATTCAATATTGCACCCTCCAACCTATTTCCAAAATAATAACACTTATCACTTAATAAAACATTATAATAAAAATATATATTAAATTATTAAAAAATTTAGATTTATAATTATAAGTTTTAAAAAAATTATAAAATAATTATTTTTTATAAAATATATTGATATAGATTTTTTCATTAATATACATTTTATATAACAATATATTATTTTTTTTATATAACCATATATATTTAAAATTTAAATTAAAAAATATTTTTAAATTATATAAAAAGAATGGAGTGTTATTCTTATTTCTTTAAAGTTTGATTCATTCATTTGGCATTGTCCTTTTTACATGGTGTCTTCTTCCAAGTTTATTCTTGTTCATATGCCATAATTGGCATCAAATGATGTTACTAAATCTAATGTCACAACTATGAAGGAACTTAATATTTCTTATAAATGAACACTAAAATTTTAAATTTTCATAGTTTTATAATTTTTAAATATTGTAACCATTGTTTATCAAATTTATTATTTTTTTGTTTATATTTATTTTTAAAATCATTATATTATATTAAAAAATATATATATATATTATCTATTTTATAATATTTTGATATTAATTTTACATTTTAAATTTTAAATTATATTTGATTAATTTATATTTAATAATATTTACATCTTCAAAAATAATTTTAAAAAATAATGATGCTATCTCTTGTCTTTCATAATGTGGTACCTTTCATATTAGCTTAGCTACTCCCATAACTATTGCATTGGATGAGCAGATTATAATGAAGGAGAAAAACAAGTAATACCCAATTTTTTATTTAATAATTTCAATTTTGTTGTGAACATTATCATCCACAATGTCAAAGGTATATAGCCTCTTTACTAGCCATAAAGTAGAGCGCACCATGATAGCCAAAAATTCAACTCTGAATAAGCTAAAATCACACAATGAGCACGATCACGAGCAGCTTCCAATCCGTTTCTTTGATTGTAGCTCAAATGAGGAGACTCAAGAAAATAATCTTCTATGTTGGAGCCATAATAGTAAATTCGAAAAGCATGGCATAGAAATTAATGAGTTAGACTTGTAAACTGATAATAATGTTTTAGTCAATTCATTTGAATGTTAAAGGTGATGAGGAGGAGGAAAATTAGAATTACCATATGCGAAGGTAGTCACAAACCGAATGGCCAATAGGACTATGGTCAATAGAATGTCATTATTTCATTCATTATCCAGCAGCATAAACAATTACAACAATACCACGTTAGCCCCCTGCATTAGCACATATCATGAGAAAACCTAATGCAATGAGATGTATAAGTGTATACATATATACATGACAAAAAGAAAAATATATTTGAGTGTGTAGGTTTTCAAAATTCGTCATCATGTTGCTTGAACTTTTTGGACACAAATTGTGTATAATTTTATGAAACGTCCAACATTTCAAGTAGACACTCCACCCATTATCAAGGATCAATTAAGCTAAAATGATAGAAAAGAGTGATGGTGATGATATATCCAAAAAGTTCAAGAAAAACCTATATCAAAAGTATCTCTATGTTTTGACTAGCATAAAGAAGAAAATCAACATTGCTAAAATAAGAACATACTTTCACGAGTTTCATAGTGAAATTGGGCATTGGAAAATTCTCAAATCACCATGGGACGAAAGAATTTGTCATCTTTGTGACACTAAGAGCATTGAAGAAGAATACTTTCTCTTAGAGTGCACTGCATATACCCAAATTACATCACAATTTCAAAATATATGTCATAAGATCGACCTTCCCCGCCTTCTAAGTCATCTAAACTATGGTGATCTTGGAACGCTTCTCTTAATGATTTTTGAGCACAGAAATAAAATTCTAAAGAAATCTAAGTAATCTCTTACCTTTCTTAAGGTTCGATAGACCAATT
>CBVK0100135302.1:0-14444 GCA_900067695.1 Picea abies | reverse complement strand
AGACATGATCTCCTAGTTATCCCTAGATATCGGGGATAACAGGCCTCACGTTCTAGCTGGGTTTTCTCTTGTATTGGGTTTCCCAAGATATATCTTGTGTACATTTGTGTGTAGATGGTGTGTTCTTTTGGTCATTTCTTTCATTTTCATAATTAAGTTATTTCATAAATTCAAGCAAAGCTAGTAATTAACTAGTCTGGGATCTAAGGAAATAAACTTCAAAATCTAAGATTTCATAATAGTTTAAGAGCTGTTGTGATGAACTGTTCTAGTGGAATATCCACAACAATTTATAGATCACAAGGCCTCATTGGTAGGCCGAGGAAAGAAGGTAGGCCCAAAGAAGGGTCACAAGGAATATTCATGTTCATTAGAACATGGGAAGAAATACTTTAGTCATGTGAAATGTTTCAAGTGCCACATGATTGGCCACTATGCATCTTAGTGTCTTGAGAAGAAGGCAAAGAACAAGAAGTAGAAGTAGTTTGCAACGAGTTCAGAAGCTTTTGGAGCGAATGAGTTAACATCCATTGTCTCATGCCTTTCCACTGACACTATCTTTGGTATAGGGTCGTATGTGGATAGTGGAGAATCTAGACACATGACATTCAACAAGAAGGCTTTCAACAGAGTTCAAGTGCAAGAGATCGACATACAAATGGAGTTGGGTGTTGATGCCACATATCCAATTATTTAAATGGGATCTCTCTCTTTCTACATGCCATTAGGTAATGTTCTTGAGTTGAATGCTATTTTCTATGTTCTTGGTTTAACTAAGAAGATTTTTTAGTTTTTGCTGTAATATATCTTAAGCGTGTGGTCAAGTTTGATGATAAGCAAGTCATCATTGTAGATCATAGCTAGAAGAATGGTCGAGTCTTGGCCAAGGTGTGCGAGAAGGTGGCTTGTAGAACCTTTGAAACATGGTGTGCTTTAATGAATGATTGTGACAAGCTGGGAGAGCTTTGACACAAGAAATTTGGTCAACTGCTCTATGGAGCACAATCATTCTTGAAGGACATATGCAGGGAATTTTGGACTTCAAGATCCAAAATCTAGCAGTGTGCAAGGGTTGTGCACTTGGCAAGCATACAAATACTACTTTTCCAAGCATTGAGCATAAATCAAGAGAGATGCTTGATTTGATTCACTCATATGCATGTGGACATATGTCATCAACTTCTTTGGCATGTAACATTTATTATGTTTCATTTATTGATGATTCCTCGAGAAAGACTTGGATTTATTTTTTGAAGACCAAGGATGAAGTCTTTAGTAACTTTCAAGAGTTTAAATATCCTGTGGAGAATCAGACAAGAGGTCCGACAATAGAGGAGAGTACACTTTTTTGCGGGGCAAGAGGGAGTTGATAGTGCCTTACAACCCACAACAAATTGAAGTTGTGGAGAGGGAAAGCCAGTCCACCATAAAGACAACTAAGGCTATGATCCATGACTTAGATTTTCCACGTGTCTTTGGCTAGATGTGTGCAATACAATGGTGCACATTTTGAATTGATGTCTTCATAAGGCATTAAAGAATAGAGGAAGCCTTTACTAGTGAGAAACCATATGTATCTCACTTTGATGTATTTGGATGTCCTGTTTATATTCATGTGCCTAACGAGAATAGAACTAATTTTGAACCCTCAAGTATCAAGGGTACTTTTGTTTGGTATAGTGGAATGTCCACGGCTTATTGGATCTAACATTCTAGTGTAGCCAAAGATAGTTTGTTGACATGGGAAAATGTCGGCAGTCAACGACATAGGTTCACTCGGTGAAAGGGTCCAATTAGACCTTTCTCCATTGAAAATGATGAATCCTTTAGTTATGGACCAACTACTGTAATTTGGGTTTATGATTTAAATGTAAAATGAAGCTAAGAATGCAAATGCAAAATGCAACTATTCTAGCAACTAATCTAATAACTAATCTAATCCTATCTAGGAGTGTTTAAGAATTGGTTGACATGAAACAAAGGGAGAAATAAAACAACAAAGAGAATAGTCCACCAACTATAGGTGGCACAAACTCCATAGTAGCTCTAAGAAACCAAGGATAGCCTACAAGTCATCGAGATATATCTACATCACATCAACTTGTTAGAATTACACAAGATAAGTAAGCATAGATGTTACATGCACAAGAATAGTATATAGATTGCAACATCCATCCCAATAAGCTTCAAGAAAACTATGAATGATGAGAATAGTCTACAACCATTCACAACTTTCAAGAGTATAAGAACACAAGTTAACGACATCTCTATTCAACATATGAAGATAGCTGACAATATCAAAATAGAACCTTTTGCATGAGTGCAAAGATTCCTTTTATAAGTTTTACCAACGACTCCTGGCCTTCCAAATAATTGACTCTTGGCCTTCCTATCATACTTGTCTTTCCATCCTTACATGATTTTGTCTTCATCCTAAATTGGATGATGAAGTTATTCTTTTAATATTCAATATTACAATTATTCTCAATTCATGTGCACTTACAACCAATAGTTTGTCCTCTTGTGCTTATAAGCATCAAACAATGACTTTGGCCATTAGTGTAGACTAGTTTGGATTACATTACATTTCAATTGCTTGCAAGTTATGTTGAAATATAACAAGGCATGTCCTCATTCATGTTTTTGTGTTTTGTCATGGGGAGGACATAAAGTCATAATTCCTAGATTTGTTTTATTTGTAAAGTGACTTTTTAAATAAAGTGCTTTTATAAAGTGAATGTACTTTATAACTTAAAGTGATTTTAAGTTGTGGGACCCAAAAAGTATTTAATGAGCATTTATTACTTATTTTTGTAATTAATGAGGAGCATTAAATATGAGCCCTCAGATTAGACTTATGATAGCCATTAGATTGAGTTGGTTATGTAAGTTAGGGTTTCTTGGGAAAAGAGAAAAGTACATATACATGCTTAGGGATATGTGAGAAGAACACACCGGAGAAGACGAGAGGAGAAGTTGATAGATTGCTTGAGAGAGGAAAGTGAACATCAAGAATGGCACGATTCCCAAGAGAGCTAGGGCGCAAATCCCAAGGAGGCATTTTCTGTTTTGATTTGCTGCAGTAACATTTACTAGAACAGGCCGTACTGTATGGATCCGCACAGGCCGTACAACAACATTCTTGAGGCACAAAAACCGAGGCAAGCTTGGGCATGATTTTCGAGGTAGCCCTTGAAGAATTTTCTGAAGGAGGACGACCGTACAGAAGAGAAGGTACAACTGCCTATTGTGGCACGAATTTCAAGGTGCCAACTTTTAGCAAATCCATACAACTGTACTAACTGTGGCACGATTTTCAAGACAGATTTGTGGGGGACTGTTTTTGTGTTGTAAGAGGTATTTCTCTTGGCTGAAAAGTGTTATTGATGCTGTTCTGAACTTTCCTGAAGCAAAATAATAATATCTCTCTCTCTCTCGTTGGGTTTCCCCACATTGGGGTTTTCCTTGGCATTTGCCTAAATCTCTGTGAGTTATGGGTTGCTGTCCATTGTGTATTTTCGGCTGCATATTTTGCTTAACAGTGTGTATTTCTGCTTATAGAAATTTCTGAATGTGGGTATGCATTTCTGAAATTTAAGAAGATAGTTATCTCTAGGTTGCTAAGTGTTTGACGAAATGTGTGAATGAAATATTTCTGATTTTGTCATTAGAAAATCAACATGGTATCAGAGCTTTGTCTCTGGCAGTGGGCAGTGTGATATTTGGGCAAAAGGGTGTGATCGTTTTTCTTGAGTTGTGATAGGAATATGGCTGCAAGCATTAGATATGAGGATCGGTTGGATGGCATTTCCAACTACTTGCAGTGGAAGGTTCGTTTGTCAGCCGTTCTCAAGGAGAACAAGATCTATAGCTATGTTAGCTCTGTTGTAGCAGCTCCCGCAGCAGATCCTGTTGCTTTGGACTTGCATGAGGTCAAGGAAGCCAAAGCTCAGAGGATTATTTTGGATGGGGTGAAGGATCACCTTATCCCACACTCGGCTGAGAAAAACACTGCCAAGGAGATGTGGGATGCACTTAAGAACTTGTTCGAGACGAAGAACGAGAACCGGAAGATGGCCTTGAAGGCTAAGTTGCATGATACCAAGATGGGTAAGGAGGAGAGTGTCTCTTCTTATCTTACCCGGGTGGCTCAAGTTAAAGATGAGCTGACAGCTGTTGGAGAGGTCATTTTGGATTCTGAGTTGGTGAGGATAGCCTTAAATGGCTTCACCAAAGATTGGGAAGTCTTCGTGAAGTGCGTGGTGGGTCGTGAGCATCTACCAGATTGGAGCAGATTGTGGGATGATTTCACTCAGGAGGAGATTCGGGAAAGATCTCAGAGTAGTGATCAAAAGACAAACAAAGTTGATGAGAATGCTGCTCTTGTGGCAAAGAGCAAGAAGAAAGGAAGTTCTGCAAGGGACTTGAGTAAAGTCAGATGCTTTTGTTGTAACAAGTTGGGGCACCTTGCCTCTCAATGTCCTGAGAAGAAGAAGAAGAAGGAGTCAGAGGAGCCTGAGACAGCTGCTATAGCAGCCATAGAGGACTTTGCTTCAAAGTTCGATAGGGAATTTTCTTTGGTTACCCTAGTTTCCAGTGTCGGCAGTGGAGGATTCGAAGGTGATGTTAGATGGATTGTGGATAGTGGAACCTCTAACCATATGACGGGAATCTGGCAAGTATTCCCAGACTTCACAGAGATTGGTCCTGGCCGACAGGTGGTAAATGAAGGTGGTATGGCAAGAGCTATACGTGGAGTTGGGAATGTTAGATTCCAACTCGAGTTTGGGGGACTCTTGGAGATTGATGGAGTTCTCTTTGTTCCAGGGTTGAGTGTTAACTTGCTCTCAGTCTCAGCTTTGCAGGATGTAGGATATTGCGTATTGTTCAAGAGGAACCATGTCTTTATCTACAGAGAGGGAGTGGATCCGGTAGAGCTGCAGCTGATCGGTAACTGGGTGGATAGGTTGTATGTGTTGAGAGGACAGCCTATGATGTGTGATTCAACGTTGGATGAGGAGCGTGAGTAGGCTCCTGAGACTGCGGTGGCGCCAAGGTATCAGTCTTGCATTCCGAGAGAAGAGAGCGAGTCTCTTCTGAGCACTGGCAGAAGGCTCAGCCAGGTTGATCGAACCAATGCTCAAGATGAAGTGAGCTCAGGGTTCCAGGAGGTTGCCAGGAGAAGATCTTCTAGTTTGAGTTCTGTGCAGGTGTTGCGGATGGCTCCAGGTTAAAAGGGAGCTCCTACAGAGCACAGTGTGATGGAACCAGATGATGGAGATGGCAGCGAGTACATTCCTCGTTAAGAGGGAGTGTTGAAATATAACAAGGGATGTCCTCATTCATGTTTTTGTGTTTTGTCATGGGGAGGACATAAAGTCATAATTCTTAGATATGTTTTATTTGTAAAGTGACTTTTTAAATAAAGTGCTTTTATAAAGTGAATGTACTTTATAACTTAAAGTGATTTTAAGTTGTGGGACCCAAAAAGTATTTAATGAACATTTATTACTTATTTTTGTAATTAATGAGGAGCATTAAATATGAACCCTCAGATTAGACTTATGATAGCCATTAGATTGAGTTGGTTATGTAAGTTAGGGTTTCTTTGGAAAAGAGAAAAGTACATATACATGCTTAGGGATGTGAGAAGAACACACCGGAGAAGACGAGAGGAGAAGTTGAGAGATTGCTTGAGAGAGGAAAGTGAACATCAAGAAGGGCACGATTCCCAAGAGAGCTAGGGCGCAAATCCCAAGGAGGCATTTTCTGTTTTGATTTGCTGGAACAGGCCATACTGTACGGATCCGTATAGGCCATACAACAACATTCTTGAGGCACGAAAATCGAGGCAAGCTTGGGCACAATTTTCGAGGCAGCCCTTGAAGAATTTTCTGAAGGAGGATGGCCGTACAGAAGAGAAGGTACAGCTGCCTGTTGTGGCATGAATTTCAAGGTGCCAACTTTCAGCAAATCTGTACAGCTGTACGGACTGTGGCCCGGTTTTCAAGACAGATTTGTGGGGGACTGTTTTTGTGTTGTAAGAGGTATTTCTCTTGGCTGAAAAGTGTTATTGATGCTGTTTTGAACTTTCCTGAAGCAAAATAATAATATCTCTCTCTCTCTCGTTGGGTTTCCCCACATTGGGGTTTTCCCTGGCATTTGCCTAAATCTCTGTGAGTTATGGGTTGCTGTCCATTGTGTATTTTCCGCTGCATATTTTGCTTAACAATGTGTATTTTTGCTTATAGAAATTTCTGAATGTGGGTATGCATTTCTGAAATTTAAGAAGACAGTTATCTCTAGGTTGCTAAGTGTTTGACGAAATGTGTGAATGAAATATTTCTAATTTTGTCATTAGAAAATCAACAAGTTAGAGGCTTCTTTCTTCTTTATCCTTGAGATTAGTGCAGCCTTGGAGACCATCTTTCATTGTTCTCCTTTGATTGGTCTTATTGGAGGTTGTTCGGTCTTTGCTGCTACTTCTTGATTGTGTGACCTTCCCTTTGATGTCCTTTTTCTCTTCAGTATGCAACTTGCATCCATGCAACCCTCCTCCATGCTTCAATTCTTCCCTTTAGTTTTCTTTTAAGCTTGATCTCCTCATATAAGTGGTAAAAATCCTCAACACAAAAGTATTGATGTAAGGGATTTGAGGCTTGCTAGCTCAAGGGATCTTTGATCCGGTGGTGCTTTCTTCCCTTCTTACCATAATTTTGCAAAATGACACAAGAAACCTTCATTAAATATTCTTTGTGGATACTTTGCAACCAATGAGATGATAAGCTTCCATATGCAATCGACAACATAAATTTTCATACAATGTGCACATTCTTGAATGTTGAAAAGTGTTAATACAAGTCTGGTCTGAATGATTTAGAACATGCAAATTGTGTGAACAATTGAATCTATAAGAAGCTTTTGTCAATCAATCTCTTTATGACAAACATAAATAACGATGGCTCTTGCAATGGTTTTCCCACAACAAGGATTCTTCTCATGCTCCTTCATTAAAGCCTTTCTTAAAAATTTACACATTAAATGGAAGTGTTAATCATGCCATCAACTCAATTAGCATACAAAGGAAGAACTTATATATATTTCTGAATGAAGTAAAAGCTCACTTTAAAGCATGATCACCATGGTGAAATCCAAGCTTTTAATGGGAAACTCTTTTGAAATTCTTGCTGCAATGCACATGAAGATACCAATAAGAGTTTATCAAAGTGGCTTTGGCATTTCTACATCGCAAGGTATACCATTCAATCATACAACCATTGCATCCACTGGAACATGATGGAGAAGATAAAAGGAATGGGGTGTGAGACATTCCACTTGCATGTTCATTGCTCCATCCTTTGCCTTACAATTTCACAAGTTGCAAACTTATGATGCCTTTTCTCTAAGACTTTCACAAAAATCTGCATTATAAATTTGAGTGTTAGACCAATGAGTCAAAGGAAAAATATATCCAAAGAATGGTTTCAGAAGGCTTCTCCATTGGTGATAAGAGCAATATTTTCTCAAGTAGATCTACAAGAGATGGCAAAGAAATCAAGGGATTACTCCGATGGAAAGGTCTACCAATGAAATCTCAAGCTTAAAGCTGTTAAAAAACAAGGAATTCTATCAAGCAAGCTTACGACTTGTTTTTTTCATTGTTAACAAGAATGCCAACAAAGGATTCATCAAGATGGTTTGCCTTCCCACCTCACTTCTTCATTTGTAAAGAAACTCATTAGTAACCTTGAGACAATTTAAAACCCTCATTTCTTTGATTGTTGTTATAAAATTTTACTCTTCCTTTCTCTCGACAGTGCTTGATGATCGAAAACACATTTAGTTTTCTTGTAGCTCAATTGCATTGTCGTTTGCCACCTCTCCAGCCATTGTGGTAATGGAAAATCGATTTTCCTGGTGAAGGATGAGCTATGGATAGAAAGGGAACCATCACCCTCACTTCGAGGATTAAAACACACTGCCAAAGGGTTACTTGATCTCGTTTGCAAATACCAACCAATAAGCAACTATTAGATCTTGAGAACATTGCTCGAAAAACCCAAACGCATTTGTAGCTCAATCTTTTTTAAAGGGGTACACCACTCTATGTTGTTTGGGCTGGCAATGGAAAATCAATTTACTTGGTGAAGGATGAGCTATGGATAGCAAGGGAACCATCGCCCTCACTATGAGGATTAAAACACACTGCCAAAGGGTTACTTGATCCCATTTGCAAATACCAACCAATAGGCAACTATTAAATCTGGAGAACGCTGCTCGAACAACCCAAACACACTTGTAGCTTGTTCTTTTTTAAAGGGTTGCACAACTCTATGGCCTTTGGGTACTGCACATCACTTGAGAGATGGAAAGAATGCTTGCTTGTTTGTTGGGATGATTTCAAACAAGCATGAACTTGCATATTGATTTGGAGAAGAGAAGGAGTGGCTAGCTGATGAAGAAGGAGGTTATGGGATGAAAGCAAGGCATAATGAGGGAAAAGAGGTAGTGTATGACCTTTAAGTACCCCAACGCTTAGCCTACCGAGAAAAAATGGGAGTTGCACTTCATAAACAACCAATCCGAGCATGCCAATCGCTAAGTTCAAGGGTCGTAAGGAAAATCAGTTGGCTATGATATCAATAATCAAACAACAAGGTGAAGTGAGTGATTTGCCTTGTGGAGGCAAATTGCTCAGTTTAAGGCTCAAAAAGGTCAATTGCTGAGTACGGACAATAGGCAGCTTGATAAAGTGACCGCTTTGCCTTTTGGAGGTAAATCGTTGAGTTTGGAGCTTATAAGGTAAGATTGCTGGGTTTGGAGGACCACTGGCCTTGAACCTTGTGATTTGGCTTTTCTTGGCCCAATTGTCTAAAAAATTAAATTTCAGCACTTTCCTTGGGCCCGAAATGGCAAGTTTCAACCACCTCACTCATCAAGGGACAATCATTGAGTTCAGAGGCTCGCTAGCCTCACAACTCAGCAATTCATGAGGAAGAGGCTCGCTAGCCTCACAACTCAGCAATTCATGAGGAAAATTGTTGGGTTGGGTAGCGAGCAAGCTTCCCAACTCAGCGATTTCACTCTCCTTGTCATAATGTTGCTTGGAGTGGAGGAAAACTTCATGAAGGGCCTACAAACTTAATTCTCAACTCCTCATAGCAAATTACACTGTTAAATAACTGAAACATTGAATTTCAAATGTTGCTTAACAATTTTGAGGCTTCTTCGACTTGTCGGTGGTCGCGAGAAGTCATTGAAGCTCTGACACCTTCATAGCTTTCCACACACCAAAATGAGGTCTAAAACCGTGTTGCTGAAATCTTACACTCATCTCAAAACCTTGTATGCAAGCTTGGGATGAACGTCAAACTCAAAGGAGGCCCGATGGATAATTAAAAATGAATTAAAGTGAGCATAGGTGCAATCCCTTGGTTTCTTGTCTTAATAAAACCATAACTCCTTCGTTTGATCTCGAATCCCTTAACCCTCTATTGTAGAGTGTAGAAGACACAAAGAGCTTTTTAATGAGTGGTTGGAAGCATAATTTCACCTTCAAATTAATAACTTTCATAATCTGTGAAGTTAAAACTACCTCGTTGATGGGAAATTTCTTAATATGTGTTTTTGAACCCGTGGGCCTCGAAATTGAATTCTGTCAGTTGTGATGAGTTTACAAGCCCCCAAAACGTCAAATTGACCTCTTCCTAAATTAAAAAACTCATTTTGCCCAACCACAAAAAATATTCGCAAAGGCCCTCGAAGGCTAAAGTTTGGATCTTGTTCAGAGTGTTGCTTTGATGGAATCAAAGTTTCTCAATATGATCTTCATCCTACGCTATATGGTCCTTAATCTGGGTAATTGACGTTACTGATATTTTTACACACAAGGATGATTTTAAACGACAAAGGTGGCCTCTAGATGCCAAATGCACTTATGAGGAAAACATGGTGAAACCCATTGCCTTGCCCTGAAACTCACCTGGGATATTTCCTATGATTGGGAATGAGTATGATAAGCTTAGATGAAGCTGGAAACTATACTCATGTGCACGGCCTAAATCTTTTCTTTTGTTCTACCATTTTGCGTGCCACTCTCGTCATGCTTGTCATTGTGTTTTTGGCACCAACACCATGATTCTCGTGACAGAACTTTGTCGGCTACCTAGTCATGGTATTTCTTCATTAGACATGGCTTGATGTCATTTCCATATATTCTGATAGACTGTTAGTCTCTCCCCTCTATGTCATAACATCATTCCATTTGCATGTGCATATGTTACTCTCTCACTCCTGCTTGTTGATTTCATCCCTAGCCTCTCATGCCATTTTGTGTCATTTGTTGAAGAGTTTGATTCTGAATTGTCTTTTAGGATTAGCCATGCAAACAAGGCATGCCAACGTACACAAAGGGACATGAGAGCATGTTAAACCTCAAACGATATAAGCCAAACATCAGTGAAATGTGCACATGGGCTAAGAGCAAGGATATGTAAGCAAGGTGACATTAAAATCAATGCATGCATAAACCAAACACTTGGAGCTGTCCTCAAGGCACAAGTGAGACTCCATCAAATGAAATTGATCAAGATCAGAAAACATGATGCAAAGTGCAAAGCTGCATTCAAACACATGGGTGAAGCAAACAATTAGTATTCTCAATTCTGATTCAAATCATAAGATATTCATCACAAGTAAATTGAGTCAAGGAATGCACATTCGAAGATGCAAATATTTTTCAAAAAGGGGGGTTCCCAAGTTTGGCAACTTGGGGCTAGTTTAGGCCTTAACATAGTGGTAAGTAGGGATGTAAAGTTTGATGAGGATGGATGGTCCTCAAGTTCCTAGGAGTCTTTCACAGAGATTGTGGAAGGGGAGAAAGTGGCTAATCTAAAGTCTTATCCAGAGGATAAATTAGATTCATTTAGATCAGCAAGATCCCAATTCAAAGGGATAGGGCTTATTACCCTCAAGTTTAGCTAGGAAGTCGAGATGGCTTACCCAAACATTGAAGGAAGTAGTGCAAGTAGGAGCACCTAGGTCTAATTTTCTGTTGCGTCATCAACTTGGAAGATATCCATCATATGTTGCATTGATGTCTTCTATCATTGATACATAACCTTCCAACTTTGAGGAGGCTAATGCAGATTAGGTATGGTGGGATGCCATGGTTGATTATAACTTCATCTTGAAGAATGACGTATGGGAGATTGTGTTGAGACTGGTGGGGAAATCCGTGATAGATTCCATATGGCTGTTCAAGATTAAGCATGCAATAGATGGGAGCATAGAGAAGTATGAAGTTAGATTCATAGCCAAAGGATTCTCTCAAAAAGAGGGAGTTGACTATGAGAGACATTTGGTCTAGGTGCAAGGTATACTTCTATCAGAGTCATCATGTCTATTGCATCGTTTTTGGTTGGCCTTTACTGCTTTTTTGAATGGTTTGATTGAAGAGTAAGTATACATTAATCAATCGAGAGGCTTTGAGGTGAATGGGTGAGATTCCCATGTATGTAGGTTGAAGAAGGCCCTTTATGGGCTGAAGTAGGCACTACGTGCATGGTACTCAATGATTGATGATTACTCACTAAAGTTGGGCTTCACCAAGACTGCACTAGATCAGAATCTTTATTATTTATATGATAAATCTGATTTGCTTGTTTTGGTCTTGTATGTAGATGATATGATTCTTATATGTAATTTTGAGAAGCTCATTGCATGGTGCAAGAAGTTGGCAAGTGAATATGACATGGAAATTGGCCTTATGCATTACTTTTTGGGTCTAGAGGTTTGCCAGGGTGTAGGTTAAGTTTTCCTTGAGCAAGGGAAGCACACAATGGAGATTCTGAAGAGATTTCAGATGCTATACAACAAAAACTTGGCCACTCCTATGGTGCCAAATATGAAGTTATTTGCTGATTTAGATTCTGATTTGGTACATCCATCTTTGAATAGGTAGTTGATTGGTTCCCTTATATATCTTGTGAATACCGGGATTGATATTTGTTTTGCAGTGAATACCTTTAGCCCATTCATGGTTGAACCTAGGCAGATTCATTGGAAAGCTACCAAACATGTGCTCAAATATTTGAAGGGCACAGTTCATTATGACATGAGGTATGTGGGAGATGGGGAGTTGCTGTAACATGGATTTGTAGATTTGGATTGGGTAGGAGTTGCAAGCACAAGGAAGAGCCCAAGGTTGTGTATTGTGACAATCAGAGTTGCATTAAGCTCTCTTAAGATACAATGTTTCATGATTGCTCCAAGCACATTGATATCCGATATCATTTCTTGAGAGATAGAGTATAGAAGGGAGCTGTTGTTCTTGATTATGTTCCAACTAATTTGTAGGTTGTTGACATTCTAACAAAACTCCTTGTAAAGGGGAAGTTCGAGATTCTAAAAGAGAAGCTCAACATGGTGGAGAACACTTTCCTTGCAAAGAGGGAGTGTTAGTTTTTGGTTGCTTAGAGTTGCTTTCTTAGGAAGAGGGCACATGAGTGCTGAAGGGGATTCCCTGCATGATGGGTGTGCTACATGGGAGAGATTCCCTTACACCCCTATGATAGATTCCTTACACTTAAAATGCTTGGCATCTTCTATTTTTTGCTAGTGTATGGTTATGATAGATTTTATGATAGTTATGAGAAGATTCCTCTTACACATTATGACGCGTTTATGATGGGAGTTACATATGCTAAGTAGGGTGCATCCCTTGAGACACATTTATGATGGGAGTTACAGATGCTAAGCAGGGTGCATCCCTTGAGGAGAGATTCCTTGTTACATGTGGGGGATGATTCCTTTCATGAAGGTTATTGTTAACCATTACTTTAAGTGCTCTTCCCACTTTTGTCAAGTTTGACTTAGTAAGGGCGAGCACACTAGTTAGTCTTATATATAGTGAGCTTGAGTAGAGTGATTCTACCCAATGTTATTGGAATCAGACTAGAACCGGTGGAACTGGCCAGTTCAACTGGTTTTGGACCAAAACCGGTCTAGTCGGTTCGATACCAGAATCGGTGGAACTGGCTAGTTCGACCAGTTTTGGACCAAAACCAATCCGGTCGGTTTGGTACCGAACTGGCTAGTTTCATATGGAACCAACCAGTTCCGTACAACACCATACGATGCGACTAGGGACAACCGAAAGGCAATTTTTTTTTAAATAATAAATTAAAAGAAGGGTTACCTAATAACTAATCCTAGGGCCCTACTAACGCTATTTAAAGAGGTCTTCGCCCCCACCATTTCACCCACCCTAGTAATTAATGGTACTATTAAATTCTTAAAAGGAAAAGTGATATTCTCCTTTTTCTTTCATTTTCATCCTTTTATTTAAAATTTTTAACATTACCGTTAATTGTTTCAAGATGTTTGAGAGTGGTTCCAACCTCATTGGACTTCATATGGAGAAAGTAGAATTTTAGGTCCCATTCAAAATTTAGCAGACTTAACGGTTTTCAGGATTTCAAGATTGACAGGATTGCAACATTTCCACTGGATTCTATCATGTATGAGGGTATGGAACTTGCATTTAATCAAGATTGCCAAGCCCACTATGTACCTCGATGTTGGTGGCATTGATTGTTGAACTCTTCTGTCATGACCCTAGTAAAAATGTACCCTTCACTCAAGTAAAATCACTTATTAGGCATGTTGAACTTTTTCTTTCTTATTTTAATGCTTAGAGGGTGACACTGATGATGAGGATCCTAATATAGATAATGATTTTGATGATATGTAGTTATTTATTGTAGCATGATTTTTTTTGGACTTTAGAGGCCATTTAGAGCCTCTTTGTTGATGTATTTTGGTTTATAGATGGATTGCACTTGATGCTATTTTGGTTATATGCACCCTTACTTGCTATATACCAATGTTCCACCAAGTTTCCGAGACGGGGGAGTGCGGGAACAGGGAAACATACATGGGGGACATGTGGGAGCACCCCCAAATTTTAGGGAAATTTAGGGGGGGCGACTGGGTTCCTAGCATAGGGGTTCCCGTCTCTAAAATTATAAAAATAAAAATAATAATGATAAAATCCCAACAATAACAATTCATCCCATGTAAATTCATTATTGTGCAATCCAATGGAAACAATATAATCCTGTCAATCCTAAAATCTTGAAAACTATTATGTTGCTGAATTCTGAGTGGGATATGAAATTCTACTTTCTCCATATGAAGTCCGATGAGGTTGGAACCACTCTCAAACATCCTAAAACAATTAATGGTAATGTTAAAAATTTAAGTAAAAGGATAGAAAAGGAAAATAATGGAGAATGCCACTTTTACCTGTTAAATTTACATGCAGCAGCGAGAGCCATTCTCCTGAAGGATGGCTAAGACCCTAGACAAGATCTAGGGCCCCCAGTGCACTCCTGGGGTATGTGGTCTGGGACCAAATTGATAAAGACCCTAGATATGTCTAG
>CBVK0100135301.1:0-14445 GCA_900067695.1 Picea abies | reverse complement strand
ATCTCATGTTCAATGATTCTTGGATTAATTCCTGGCATTTCCTCATAAGACCAAGAAAAAACATTGAGGAATTCCTTAAAGAAGTCTGTATAGATTTGAATCTCCTCGGGGGAGAAGTCTTCTCCGAAGAAAACATTCTCCACGATGCCAGGGGTTCTGGAGATATCTATAGGGATCATTTCAGTGATACTTTCCATATTACCCTCAGCGTAAACTGTGTGTGTAGCTAGAGGATTAATAGGACAAGACCTATCTCCAATCAGAGTCAACACAAATTCACCTACCTCTATTCTTCTTAACTCCAGGAGGAAATAAGATATGTGATGGAGATCATCCCAAGGTCTATCTGGACCAGTCAATGCCTCAAGAATTGCCTCATTTGAGGGAAAGACCAGGTCTAAAGAATCAGTATTGGCAAGAGAACCTTGAGCCAAAATAGTCTTGAGAAATGGATCTAACTCATGTGTGGGAATCGGATCGGGGTTGGCGGAATCTTGTTGGACAATACTGTAAACAAATTATGTCACAGAGAAGGGCATGGCCATGCCATAATGCTCTATCCCTTTCATCGTAGCTTATGGGAAAGGAAGAGTCCACGGATCTTGAAAGTAATTCGTTTGGAATGACAACACTTGAAAAATACTATCCCTAGGTTGGTCGGGGGCAGCCGATATAAGTTTGACATCGCCAGAAGGAGGCAGGTATTCAAAAGTACCCATCAATGGTGGGCACAAACCAAGCCCTATGTTGACGATTTCCGGATGAGGGTTATCAATCATCGGGACCGTGGATGCCCTTGATGAAGGGTCAAGACAAGAGAAGGACAATTGATCAATAGTTATGATTCAACCCTCATGTGGAAACAACAAGACCTGAAAAATTGTGGCAACCACTACATGCATTTCATAGGTCCAACTCCTTCCTAATAGAAGGTTGTAGTTGAGAGGTGCATCGACCACTCCTTCTTTGACGCACACAGTCTTCCCTCCTAACTGCATGGGGAAAGAAGGGATGATTCCATGTGGTCTGTAAGAATGACCATTGAAAGTAGTAAGCAGAGTAGGCAATGGTGACAAAACGGGTTGGCCAATGGCCTCTCAACATGCCAATGATATCACGCAAGTCAAGGCACCCTCATCAACCACCGTATGGAATATATTTCAAGTAAAAATTTTCATGGTGTAAGCCACTACTATCTAAAACCCCACGTGATAAAGGAGATGAGGTTTCAAGTCGATCATATCGAGAACAATCATTCCCGGATTACAAGTCTCTACAGATCCCAAGGTGGATAACAGAGCCTTTCTCTGCGAAGGGTAGCTCTAGAAGACCTCAAAATCAGACATCACGCAAGGGGTTTGTGACAAATCCTTCACCACAGAGTAGTTATGGGTGGCCCTTGCATTCAGATTATGAGAAGCTTTATTGAATGCCCCTTTTAGGATGTGTGTTATTGTTTCTCCCATCGTCTTCTCAATCTGGAGAGGAGCATATGGTTTTACAGCTTCTTTAATCTTTTCGGTAGATTCCAACATTCTATAATCATGTGCCCTGGTCGCTATATAAGCGTCACCTTTCATCATGTAAACGTTCACAACCAAGGAATTACTAGAAGATGTGGGGGTTCCTTGACTTCCCCCATCCATGCTCGAAGAGGCTTGAGTCATATTTTTCCCATGTTGAAATGGGTTTGTTAGCACAACATGTTGTTGTTTCGCCAATAAATTCTAGGCCTCCGCAAGTCAAGGGAATAGGTGAGTCAAATGGTCCTCTATGCAAAGGTTACACAAATACTTCAACTTCCTCTTCTTTGTGTTTCCCCCACCAGCATTGTTATTAGGTTACTTATCCCCTTTACCCTTCTTGTTTTGTTGCTTTTTCTTCCCTTCATTTTGTTGATTAGCCTTCGGATTCATTGACTGCACACTGTGTACGTCTAACTTTTGGGTAGGGGAAACATCTGAACTGGAAGGTCTGGCTGGACGCTGTCTACTATATCGACAATTGTTGAAATTAATTTGACACCTGATCAGTGGAATTTCCTTGTGTTGAACCAACTATACCATTGGCATGTGGTCCAGACTTTTGTTTGGCCTTTTCAAGGATGGACCGTGGCACATCTCGAAAACTCCCATAGAGTAAGCCAAACTGAGAGTAAATGAGTTCGAGCTGTTGTGCTCTCATTATCGCCTCTTCCTTTGAAAACACTCCCGAAGTTGCAACATATTTGGATAAAACTGGCAACAAAGGCTTCAAGAACCACTCTAGGAAGAAAGTCAGTGGGACTTGTACCTTGATCAAGCTCTTCCGATGTCGCCATTCTTGGATGTGATCCGAGATATGATTAGCCTTATTCTTCTCAAATTTGGCCAGCAATTCAGTGTCGGCAACGTATCTCATTGGTAGTTGGAAATGGTTTAGGAAAACCATCGCCAAATCGCTAAAGTAAGAATATCTTAAGCGATCGAGCTTGATGTACCATTTCATGACACCCTCGATAAGAGTGCGTTGAAATAGGAGCAACTATACAGAGTTGTCTCACAACAAGTTTGACGAGCACCATAGGTGGAAATTTGTTACGTGATCACCTGGGTCTTCACCAGGCTTGCCTTCGAATTTTGGAATATCCAAGGGAAACTTAGTCGGCATGGGGGGTCAACACGGATCATGAAAAATCGGGTCATTAAGCAACCTTGACAAGTTTGGCATATGTAATGTTTCCACAAATGGTAGTTTGGGTTGGGTACTATGTCCAAGAAAAAGGGGACCTGGAGTTTGACTAGCACCAGGTTGCTAGGAAAATTTGGGTTGTTGGCCAGGGTTCTGGTAGACACCATGGCCTTGACCAACATATGTAAACTATGTTGGTTGGGATATCATCAAATGATTCCCATAATTGGACAATGAGGGTTGGGTAGGGATTAATCCTTGTGTTGTGTTCCAACGATTCTGGAAGGGGTTGCCCCCAGCCGATCCGAAGGTCATAGGTACATAGCCTTGCCCAGGGTTCCATTGACCATGGAAGGGGTTACCCCTAACCAAAATCTCTTGCCAAGTAACTAATCCCTGCCAAGGATTCCACATTCCTTGTGAGGAGAAAAATCTTGTACTTTCCCTCTGTGTAGGAATAGTACCCTGCACAGGATTCTGTTGTCCAAAACTAGGGTTTCCCCCACTCGAGACGGCACCTGACGCAAAAGAGTTATTACCAAATGTGTCAAACAAAGAGAATGGCATGGATCCCACCAGCGTGGTGTAAGAAGAAGGTCCTAGACTACCTAATCCAAACAAGTTGTAGTTCATACTCATCCCGACGGGTTGCTGGAAAGCCCCATCGAGCGAGGGGGGCAAAGGAGGTATATGACCCCCACCATAGGGGATAGAATTATAGGAGGCTGAGGTTACCCCAATGGACCCTTTCACTGGAGTGTTTGATCTCCCCACCCCTAGACCCATGGTCTGTAAGGTGGAGTAGGAAAGGATGGAATTTGAATCAAAGTCGGGCATCCCATATGAAAATGGAGGTCCCGTCACACTCTGTGTAAACGGAGCAGTACTCGTCGCCTCTAACGGTATCAAACCATTGCCCGAGGTAGAGGGGTTCGAGACCACTGTGGTCCAAACCGACGAAGGTGGGTTAGGAGGCAGAATACCTCATGTGGTGGAAATCGTTAAGGGAGTGTGAGGACTCCCATATGGATTAGCAGTGTTTTCTTCCATAGCTTCTTTTAAGACTATCTGACACTCTTAAGGTGTTACCCTTGGAGAGAGAAATTGTACCAAGATTGGTGCCGACAATTCAGTGATCAGAGGGTTAGTCAGCTTGAGAGATTCCACTCCAAGGTCATAGATAGTAGGTTCCTCCGGATTTGAGTAATATCCTCTCAAAGTTGGCTCGGGCACAGTTTCCTACGGCTCAGTCGCTCCGAATTACCCTTGGTGGTCAATTTTTCACTGTAACGGTGGTGGTGGTGGCTCTAATGTAACCAGTGATAGGCCCTAAATCCTTAGTGACCGAAGGAGCTCTTGATCTTCCACTTTGTGAAAAGATCAATGACACAGTAATACTTTAATGAGAATTTAAAACCAAACACACACTAGAAAATTTCCTAGTGTAAGAAGAAGGTCCTAAACTACCTGATCCAAACAAGTTGTGGTTCATACTCATTCCAACGGGTTGTTGGAAAGCCCTGTCGAGCGAGGGGGGAAGAGGAGGTATATGACCCCCACCGTAGGGGATAGAATTATAGGAGGTTGAGGTTACCCCAATGGACCCTTGCACTGGAGCGTTTGAGCTCCCTGCCCCCAGAACCATGGTCTATAAGGTGGAGTAGGAAAGGATGGAATTTGAATTGAAGTCGGGCATCCCATATAAAAATGGAGGTCCCATCACACTCTGCGTAAATGGAGTAGTACTCGTCGCTACTGACAGTATCAAACCATTACCCGAGGTAGAGGGGGTCGAGACCACTGTAGTCCAAACCGACAAAGGTGGGTTAGGAGGTGGAATACCTCCTATGGTGGCATTCAAGGGAGTGTGAGGACTCCCATATGGATTAGCAGTGTTTGATTCCATAGATTTTTTTAAGACTATCTGACGCTCTTAAGGTGTTACCCTTGGAGGGACAACTTGTACCAAGAATGGTGCCGACAAGTCAGTGATCGGAGGGTTAGTCGGCCCGAGAGATTCCTCTCCAAGGTCATAGATAGTAGGTTCCTCCGGATTTGAGTAATATCCTCTCGAAGTTGGCTTAGGCACAGTTTCCTACGGCCCGATCACTTCGAATGACCCTTGTTGGTCAAGTCTTCACCGTAACGGTGGCGGTGGTGGCTCCAATGTAACCGATGATAGGCCATGAAGCCTTCAAGACTAACGGAGCTCTTGATATTCCACTTTGTGAAAAGATCAATGACATATTAAGGCTTTAAAGAGCATTTAAAACCAAACACACACTAGAAAATTTCCTATAAGATAAAACAAGCAAACCACTATCTAGTTGGAAGAATAGTTATGCCAACCAACACTAGAGCAACTTATCGGTGCAAATTCAACTTGAGCATGGAAGACCCTCGGGGTATACTCTGCAAAGTGTGACCCGACATATACCCTAGGTACTGTGGTATACCCCTGAAGTCACCTGTATAAGTCCCTAGAATAAAGGAAACTAAGTTTCCAGCTCGTAAACAATTACCAGGCGAGTACAGTCGATAGTCGGGTGGACTGCAATGAGCAGGATAACAAGTCTGAAACCTACCGAGGGTATCAAAAGCAAGTGGTCTGGAAGAAAACTGAGGATCTCAAATGGATTCAAGGTCCACGAAGCTTCGTAGGCAAATGCAAGCGAGAGTATCCCACGACAGATCCTCAATATTCGTTCCTCACTATGTTTAGTCTGGCTTTGGAGGGGTTATCTCCGTTGCCTTTCCTCACACAACCTCGTGTTTATCCCATGTGTTAGAAGGGGGGTCCCAGATAACTTTCACATCATTGGACTTTTAACACTCCCTAGCACTAACTCTGATGTTTGTTTAAAATCCTTGAAGAGTTTCCTCTCCAACCTAATTCAAGGCTCTAAACCTAAACTAATTGATTTGCCCTACAAACATAAAAGTCTAGTTAATTTTAAATTTAGCATTCGTTTTAAATGGCTTGTTTTAACTCAAAGGATATGGCAATGAAACTAGTGATGTTTATGAGAGATGAAAAGAGAAGAAATAAACAAAACTGTGAAAGCAAAATTACTTCTAGTGAAAAAATTAATATTTAGAACTAACTCTTTGTAACCAACTTTTTCATAACTAACTATTTTCAAGATATTTAAAAAGAATACCTAAAACTAAATTTCCCTCAACTACAAGCTACTTAAGTTCTATGAAATCAATAAAGAACTTAAAAAATGAACTCTTTTTCCTTTCAAGTAAGATAACTAACTCCAGCTACTTTACCAAAGTAAGAATGAAAAATATTTTTTTCTTTTTTTGGAAAATGCTTCCAACAGGAAAAACTTGAAATAAATATTTTTTCTCTTTTCATTAAAGCAAGTGAAAGGGGGAAAAGAAATACAAGATAAGACTGAAAATGACCTTTGGACCACTGTGGATCGCAGGGAGTCACTAAACACACCAAACAAGATGATCAACAAACTCAAAGACTCTCCTAAAACCCTTTCAGAATTAAACGCATAAAAATATTCGAAAAGACAAGCAAACTGGAATCTAACCCAAGCTATGACTGTAAAAATAGAGACATTGAACTCTATCAAGAAAACCTAAGAATTAAAACCTCAATCAAGAAAGAGGTTGGCTTCCTCTTTTTTAAAAATGGTTTCCTGAAACAGGTACGCTATTGTTGTTTCAACAACCTATGTATGTACATGGCCTATTTACTAGACAAGGCACATATGTACGCAGGCCGACCCACTATAGGGCACGTAAACCTTTGTAATTCCTCAAAAAAAAAAAAAAATACTGACTGACAGGGCAGGGAGAACTGGTATGGCACCAATAGGTGACCAGAATCCCTTAAAAGACTCAGCACACTCAACAGAAACTCGAAAGGTACAAAAACCAATCAAACACCCAAAAAATCCCCTAAAACCCTAGTATGGTTGCTAGTTCTGCTAGCGAGAAAAACCTCCCTTAAGACTACACTAGGGTTCAAAATGTTGGTAGATCACAACCATCTAAAATTCAACTACTTCTCTAACTACCCCAAACATACCCAAGACTCATACAAGAAAAATAAAATATGAGAAGGATCGGCTAACTATACCTCTACTCAGCGTCCGGTGATGATCCTCTCATGCTTGAAATCTTCGTTGACTTCACACCTCATCCCAAGGTCAGCTTGCATTCAAAGATAGACAAAATGAAAGCTACAAGCATGCAATTTATATACAAAGAAAGGTTAGATGTTATAATATCAAAACATAAACCATTAAAAACATTCAATACACCATGATTTGGGACAGGAAAAGTACATAAACCATTAAAAACATTCAATACACCATGATTTGGGACAGGAAAAGTACTTCTTTTATTGATAACTCAATGATTAATTACATCCAAAGTAGGCTATTTCTCCACGAACATGGTCTGGGATCCTCTTCACCAAGCTCCAAGTGCACCTCTATATGGATTCTCCTCTCAGCCTTCGGATCTCTTCAGGGAAGTGAATGGGTTCTAATGGAGGAAGAAGGGAATATTGGGGAATTCTGAGGCAATTCTCACAAAAGGGATACAATTACTTGGGGCAAGGAGGGGATGTGAAATGGGCAGAGTTTCACTATTCTTCTGTCTATATGTGGAATGAGACCCCAATACCTCCTTTTATATGACAAAAGGATGGTTATTTGATTGGGTGATGGGATATAGGCGGTGGATTAGTTGGGAAACTACCCAATAGCCTGTAATCTCAATGAATTCTTTGCAACTTTTGCAAGTATACACTAACTGTAGTGGTGCAACATGCATATCTATGCGGGCTATAGTGGTGCAACAAGCGTATGTATGCAGGAATTAATGGTGCAGGGTGTGTACATGTTCAAAAAATGGGTTTTTTAGAAGAGCAGCTCAATAATGGCTTGGAAACGAATGAAAGTAAGAGGGCCAAAGTCCAGGTATGCATATGTAGAGAAATTTAGGGTTATAACAGATTCCCCCTAATGCGTGACATTAGAAGAGAATTTGATGGTCGAAATACATTGCAAAATATTTGCTAATGTATGAAACGAGTGAGCCTGGGACTAGAGTTCGGGAGGTGTCATCTATAAAATAACAATTATCTCTTCGAGGTAGGTAAACCCATGTTTGGGATGAAATAAATCATGGATTCCAATAAAATACACTACAGATCCATTTCATATAACTATATAAGGTGTAGCCGTGAGTAATACACAATGGATCTACATCTCAAAATCAAAGATATACAAGTATAGTATCCATCTTCAAGAAGCTAATACTACCTGATGGTTGGAGATGAGGTCTTCGTAGCTCGAACAATAACTTCAAGATATTCAAAACTCGGGTAGGAGTGCAATGTGAGTGTATGAATTCACTACCTAGAGGTCTGTTGGACACACCGACTACACTGAGAGGGGGGGGTGAACAATGTAGGGATATTTTCCCCAAAACTTCCCTTTCACAAAACTCATTAGTTAGCAATCACCATTTATTCATCACTTATTGGTGTCATTTATAACCATTTAAATGTGAACGTACATTAGCAACATTTCATCAATAAATCATCACAACAAGGAACACAAAGAACACAATATGTATGTACAATTTTATTTTTATTACGGACTACAATCCTTGGGAAAACTGAATAGAGTACAACTCTACAAGAGCACTAGTTCTATAATGCAAGACTCAACTTACACCCTCAACACCAACTGAGATGAGGCAACAATCCTCAACAAATATCAATCTATCAAGAGGTACGTGACATGGCAGTAGTGCAGCACGCGTATGTACGCTCCCTACCAGTAGTACAACTCACGTATGTACACAGACAGTCTTTACTACAACCTATGTATCACATCTGAGCAACTAAGATTTTATTTCCATCACACACTCAGATCTTCTACAGCCTTCAATCACATTCTCTTTTGTCTCTCATTGTCCAATCTGACACATAACCAATCCCAACACATCTAAGATCTCCAACAAATTACTCATTCTTCTTAACCATAGAATATGAATGCTACACAATCATGTATAATAAAACAACATACTATAGCAATCATATCAGTACTGAATCATAAGAGTGATGCTCACTCTATCAACCAACACAAACCATATCACAACAGCCATACCAAGAATGCCTTAAGAATTCACCACACAAAAAGCAAGAGTATCCATCAAGACAACAATGTAACGATACCAAAGTTTCTATGGAATATCTAAGCCCATAGAATGTAGATCTAAAACCTGCTTCAGTCTTCAAGAGCCTGTCATAATATCAACCACAAGTATTCATGACTTCATCCATTGTATGTTCTCTGTCCTTATTCATCCCGCGTATATATGTGCCCTAGTTCACTGCAACCCGCGTATACCTCAGAAACTAGGGTTTTTGAACTTCTGAAACTTTTTTCATCATGATCTCAAACTTGCTAAAACTTTGATGTGTCCATGAGATCCTCCAGATATCCTCTCTCTTAGAATATATCTTCAATACATGCTCAAGAGATACACAAGAGATACACAAAAGATGCACTACCACAAGAGACACTTACCTCTTATTTATACTCTCCAAGTAGCTTCCTTAGAAGCATCTTCTAGGTCACTTAACCCACTTATGGGTCACTTAACCTATTTCTAGGTCATTTAACCTCTTTCTAGGTCACTTAACCTATTTCTAGGCCACTTAACCTATTTTCCTCATTTTTAGGGTTAACCACTTTCCATAATTAGAAAGTTCTCCATTTCTTTATCATTTAAATATTTCTCCTTGACTTTGTCACCTCACTTTATAATATTCTTTGATTTTGTCACTTCACTTTCACTGATCATCATCTCAATATTCCACATATATGCATGGGTTCTCTTAACCATACTTCAAGGATAACTCAACCACAAAGTTTCCTCCCATGAGGGATTTCACCATAAGGGGACCACTTTGGAGTTCATCCATTTATACTTTTTATCAACCATGATAAGACAATAATGAACCATCTTTACATCAATTCAACAATGCATCATATACCAATGAAACCACATCAATCCATCTTCATCTAGGACAATACATATTACATTTGACATCAATCATCAATCATCAATCAATCAATCCTTTGGCATAAATCAATCACTTGACCCCAATCAATCACTTGACATCGATCCTTTGACATAAATTAATTAAACCTTTGGCATCAATGACAACATGATCCAACAATCTCCCCCTTTGGCATTGATGGCAATACCAACATTGATGTCAACACCAATCATTGATGTCAACATATATACAAGGCATTTCTCTACATCAATAGTCATCAATCACATCAATGTGACTATCTCTCCCCCATTTGACATCAATGGAAAAGGGTCATTCTCTCCTTGGGGTTTCTCCCCCTGCATGAATGCCTTTGATATTCCTCTGAATAATCTCCCCTTTTTAACAAGAGATATCACTCTGATGTAATGTTGAATATATATTGCTCATGCTCCCCCTATGATCATCACTCCCCCCAGAACTATGCCTATGTGCTCTTTCTCCAAGTATAGGGATCTTTCCTCCTAGAATCATGGGAAGAAGAATGACTCCCCCTATGGGTATGTCTCCCCCTATCTTCTATGTAATGTGAACAATATGCTACCACTTCAATATGCTTCTACTGCAAATTCCATTGCTCAACTGGATCATAGAACAACCTCTCTTTCTATTACGATCATTGGACCTGTCTGTGCATCAAAAACCATGCCATACCGATACATCATGAAGAAAAATACATGTCAATAATTAAATAGAGAATAACGAACTAACACATCATGTGTCAAAATATGTGCCCACCATGCACAACACCCATGTATATCAATACAATAGAATATGCCATGAGATATCATCAATGGAGTGTATCTACAATATGCCTCTACCAACATGCCATCCATGTGCATCTACCAATATGCCAACCATGTGCATCTACCAACATGTCAATCAAGTGTCATATCACCCATGATATGTCTCCACCATGAACCAAGTATCACAATCATGTATCTCAATCAATCAAGTGTCTCAACTATATCATCCCATATGTCATGTACCAAAGTATATGCTAATCAAGTAATAGCAATGGTGTACTTTTAGCCAAGTACTATCATCCAAACATATACCATCTATGAGTGTACCAAAAATGCGCATCAACATGTATCACCACTTTTACCAAGAAAGTATGTCAACCATGCTTCAATACTACAACAAAATGCATCCTCATGTATGTATGCCAAATCCACCATAAAACATGTGCCAATCAACTTGCTAGTAGGTGCTTCTACCAATGTACTAGAAGTGTATCAATCATGCATTAACTATGGATCTACCCTCAATCCTCCATTCACTATAGAAAATACTAAGCATCCAAAAATACATGTACTAGTAGTGTGCTTCAATAGATCAATGACATCTCTAGCTATAATCATCAAGATATATCACATAACCAAGGTGCCATAACTTCATTGTCATAACCAACAATGTTCTTCAATAGAAGAATGCCTCAATCCATACTCATGGGTTAGTTCCATCCATCCAAGATAGGATTTTATTTTATATCATCACCTTACATAATCCAATATGTAATCATGAAAACCTACAACAAACAATTTCATAACCTGCAAAAAACTATGTCAGAGCCTGCAACACAGAGTTATACCATCACATCAATATGAAACCCATGTGCATAGCCTTTTTCCTAAGGATTTACCACATATACGCAGCTTGTTGCATAGACAACTCACATATGTACGCGGCCTATTCAAGGTTAACCTGCGTATGTACATGACTGTTACCATTGTCACCCGCGTATGCTTCAATAGATGACAAACTTGAGATTCCCTCAAGGCTTCCATTCTTCTATGGTTGTTTAGTCTTCTTCACCCACTTCTAAAGGTGTCCCTGCTTCTCAAAACTTGATCTTTGAGCTTCCATCTTTTCAAAGATGTATCCCTTTCTTACTTCATTCCTTCTTCTATTCATGCTATATGAAGTCCGCATCATGGAATTTCTTCTTGTGTTCCAACAATCCTGGGATTTGTGGCCAAATCCAATACAGTTGTAGAATCTCATGTTGTGACATTGAACATAAATGTGTCCTACTTGATCACATCTCCAACACCTTATGGTGTTATGAAATCTTCCATTATCTCTCCTTGCATAAGATCTACATTCCAAAGCTTTGTGACCATATTCATTACATGAATAACATTGACCATGAAAAACACTTTCATACCTTTGCTTTGGTGTCCATATTATTTGGGGTGTAAGGATGGCTTCTTGATGTCTTTCTTGCTTTGTTCTTTTGAAACTTTCCTTCCCTTATGTAGGTGGTTGAATCACAACATTATCTTCATCCTTTACCTCATGCTTCTTTGAGGTGCTTGCTTCAACATGTGTAGCTTCTCTCTTGTATCCAAGACCTAATTTATCATTTGGTGATATTTGACTTTCCAATATCTCATTCAAGATTTGTGAGTTATTCAAGAATTTGGTTGACTTCTCTACTTTCTTTCTAATATCAACAACTTTCAGCTTCTAACTCATGACATGACTCTTCCTTTTCATTTATTTGATACTTCAATAGTTCCTCTACCCTTTTGGCTTCTTCAATTTGGGTCTTGAGATGGACAATAATTTCAATACTTTTGGTAATCTCATCATCTACATTCTTATCTTCTTTTTCATTCTTTGTGATCTCTTCTTCCTTTTCTTCTAATTGAGTCTTATCACTCTCTTCTTGTTCTTTGAGTATTTCCTTTAACTTCAAGATGTGCCTTTGACTCTTCTTAATAAACTTTTTAGCGTTATCTGAAAGATAGCTACAGTCTATATAATAATGGCCATTGTTGTATTCATATAGACCCTCTTCAAATTTCTGATAATTCTTCTTTTATTCTTTCTATAGGATAACTACCATCAAACTCTACACAAACTATTTCTAGATTTTCTTCTTCACTTGTAGAGAAAAATTCAACATCATCACATTTTGAATTATTGCAATCAAGATTTTTGGAGATTCTTTACCTTCATTTGTCTTGATAGAGTTGTATTCAATATATTCCTTATTTCTTTGGTATGTCTCCTATAGATTTAGCCATAGAGCCTTGGTGGATGTGCATTGTCCCATGCTCTCTTTGATAGGGCTTGAGAGTCCACTAAGAATGGTATTGAGAGCTAATGAATCATTCTTCTTTACTTCCCTTTGAGCTGCAAACTTTGACTTGTTCTTCAAGGAAACTGATCCACCAATGGTTTCCTTCCAAATACTCGCTTCCATTTACTTCAAATGCACTCTCATTTCTATTCTCCAAGTAGAATAGTTTTCCTCATTTGTGTGTCCATAGATCTCCTCCAAGCTTGTTAAGGCTTATAGTGAAGGCTTTCTCTGATACCAATTGTTGGACACACCGACTACACTGAGAGGGGAGGGGTGAACAGTGTAGGGCTCTTTTTCCCAAAACTTCCCTTTCACAAAACTCTTTAGTTAGCAATCACCATTTATTCATTACTTATTGCTTTCATTTATATCTAGTTAAATGTGAATGTACATCAACAATATATATCAACAACATTTCATCAATAAATCATCACCACAAGGAATGCAAAGAACACAAGATGTATGTACAATTTTATTTTTATTACATACTACAATCCTTGGGTTTATCAACAACAACTGAATAGAGTACAACTCTACAAGAGCACCATCTATATAATGCAAGACTCTGCTTACACCCTTAGCACCAACCGAGATGAGGCAACAATCCTCAATAGATATCAATTTGTCAACATGTACGTGACTTGTTGGTAGTGCAGCATGCATATGTACGTGCCCTACCACTAGTACAACTCACATATGTATGCAGGCATTCTATACTACAATCTGCATATCACATCTGAGAAACTGGGGTTTTGTTTTCATCACACACTCATATCTTCTGCAGCCTTCAATCACATTCTCTTATGTCTCTCACTGTCCAATCTGACACATAACCAATCACAACACATCCAATCTCTCCAACAACTTACTCATCATCCTCAACCATACAATATGAATGCTACACAATCATGTATAAGCAAACATCATACTATAGCAATCATATTGATATTGAATCATAAGAGTTCTTCTCACTCTATCAGCCAACACAAACCACATCACAACAACCATACCAAGAATTCCTTAAGAATTCACCACACAACAAGCAAGAGTATCCATCAAGACAACAATGTAGCCATATCAGAGTTTCTATGGCAGATATGAACCCATAAAATGTATATCTAAAAACTCCTTCAGTCTTCAAGATCTTGTCATCAGCTCAACCACAAGTCTCCATGACTTCATCCATTGTACAAGCCCTGTCCTCATTCAGCCCACGTATGTACACACCTTGGCTCATTCCAGCCCGCGTATACCTCTTAAACTAGTGTTTTTAAACTTCCGAGACTTTTTCCATCATGACCTCAGACTTACAAAAACTTTGATGTGTCCATGAGATCCTCCAGATATCCTCTCTCTCATAATATATCTTCAATACATTCTCAAGAGATACATAAGAGATACAAAAAAGATGCACTACCACAAGAGACGCTTGCCTCTTATTTATACTCTCCAAGTAACTTCCTTAGAAGCATATTCTAGGTCACTTAACCCACTTCTAGGTCACTTAACCTATTTCTAGGTTACTTAACCTCTTTCTAGGTCACTTAACCTATTTTCCTCATTTTTAGGGTTAACCACT